>JADDOH010007184.1:0-93940 GCA_016648135.1 Agrypnia vestita
TGCAGGTCGAAATTTCCAGAACGAAAACGTTGGAACCAAAAACGCACTGTGTTTTCTTTTGCGGCACCGTCGCCATACACATTATTAATCCTTCGAGCCGTTTCTGCAGCACTGGTGCCACGGTGGAACTCGTACTCGTAAATAACGCGATATTTCAAGTTTTTCATTTTGTAAACTGAGTGACGCAAAGAAAAAAACAGTTGAGGAAAAAACAAATGAATTATAATTTTCAAAACACAAATATATGAGTAAATAGCTGTATAAATTTGGATTTGGAATTCCTAACCAAAGAGAAGATATTTGAGATCAAATTTGCCAGTACGGCATAACGCCAATTTCATATGTAAGGACCTAATATTTTGTTTCACGTAAGCATCGAGGTAAACCTCCATGTAGGCCGCGATGTATCGCGGTGAGGTATCTTTCGGCATGTGCGTGCGTATCTACTAGCATGTGTTTGTTTTACATGGAGGTGACATCGAGGTAGCGAGCTAAACCGCGAACGCGAGGTATCGCAGTGAAGCATCTTCGGCATGTTCGTACCCTAACAAGAGACCACCAAAATATGTAGACTAATGTAAATTTCTTGGTTTTTTGGCCGGTTCCTATATGTTTGACTTGTTTAAAAAAATTACTACGAGCTTGTAAATGTTGAAAAAATTATGAAACAGTCAAACTAAATACATTTATAAAGTATAATATTTGATGATGATGATGACTGGAAGTGACTCGTTTTGAATATAAATTTTTAAAAAACTAAAAAAACTTTTATTGTAAAAAATACATTTTGGGATTTCGCTGTGACCGAATCCCCTCACCTAAAGAAGTGGTTTAGTTCATTTCTGTACAACTTTATACTCTGCGAGCCTAACCTAACCTAACCTTTTTCTCTTGTGCTGATCTTCAGTCCAAATTGAAATCAAATTCTGAAATATGTGCAAATGTTGGAATAATGCCGAAATATTGATTTTTACTCCCTTTCTTTTAATTCGTAGCGTCTGCTTGCTTGTCTGTTGAAAAAAATTAGGATTTTTAACCCTTTTCCCGTGATCTAATCGAGCTGAAACTTTGCAGGCAGACTCGTGGCGTGTACTTTACTTTGTAACACACACACAAACACACACAATATGAGTTATTAAATTACAACTTTAGTTTCGAGAGGAGCCGTCCCTCTCATCATCAGGTATAGATTATAACTTACCTATTATGTATTACAAAGTAAAGTAAAACATATTTTTTAAATTATAATATTGCACCACGAAGTATCTGCCGAATCTTTCAATGATAACAAATTTTCGTTTAAAAAAAAATTAATAATTGTAGTATAATTCAGGATTTTTCGAATTTTTTTATTACTCTCTTTCGTAGCCTCACCCGACTCAAGCCCAACGCGTGGGGTAAGCGCCAAACCTGTTTCAAATAGTAAATGAGAAAGGGAGTATAATAAAAACTTGGTTTTTATGGGTTACTTTTTTCATGTTAATTTTGATAATTAATTAAGTTAATTTTGATACATTAAATGAATTACAGGGATCAAATTATGCAGCTTCCCAATAAATATTATATTTTAAATATACATATATATAGAAATACCGACATAAAGAAATAAGGTACGATGTATTTAAGTAAAATATATTTACGCAGGTATCGAAGGTAGGTACTATGAGTAACGGTAGAAGCACCCTTTAATGGGAGTTTATATAAACAGGATGCAAGGTTGGTGGTCCGTGGATAATGGATCTGCAAAATCATGGAGACAATTTCCTCCCGGAACGGAAGTCGCCGCACCACGTCTCGTCTCAATCCATAAAAAATGTCCTCCAGGATCTGTCTAGGTGCTAAAAACATTATGGTTTTAGCGCCCTAATTCCAGGCTACACGAATTGACGTCAGTAGATTACATTTTTATTCCTTCCATTTGTTACAGCGCCAAATGTTTCTCAAGATGTCTTCATACTGAATATTATATATTTATTATTTTATCTTCATCCTGTTACATGACATAGGAGATGGAGCCGCTCATCTCACTAGGAAGAACCTGTGCCGAGATGAGCAGCTGAACAATGTAGTGAGAACAAAAAATAATAAAGATATAAAACAAAATACTATATAAGTATAAGATTAATTAATTAATTAATTGAGTATATAAATATAAAATGTGGATAATAAGAATAGTATATATTGTATAATACAAAAGCAATAGTGAAAGTAAAGTAATATATATAAAAAATCATACGCATGAATAGTAACAAAATGTATATATGATAGCACAGTTAAAAGTATATTTATGTATATACCTATATAAGAAAATTAAATGAATGTTTGTTTATATTAAATAGTGATAAGAAATGAAGTTTAATGAGCAATAAATTATGACCTGGGTATTTGTGCAAATGCAGGTGACAATAATGTCTTCTCGAATAGTGTTGTGTAAAAAGTTAAGAATAGGGTGTCCACACTGACTGTGACAGAATGGACACCAAAGACATTTGGATATCACTTCCATCAGTCTGCATAACACCTTCCTAATATATACATTGTAAAATATCAGTATATAAAATTTCTAATCAAAAGTACGTATCACAAACTTTCTTAGTTTTTTCTTTAAAATTTTCATATTTTTTTCGTCTCTAATATCCTCTGGCAGACTCACATACAACTTCATCCCACTGTACATCACAGAAGTTTGCGATCTTTTTTTCTTTCTGAATGGCAATCTTATTGCATCTTTTTTTCTTGTACAGTGGTCATGTTCATGTTGGTTTTTTCTTATTTATTCAGATGTATTATTGTGTCCATTAACAATTTTGTATATAAATAGAAGTACATTAAATTGAATTAATTGTCTTAATGTGATTATTTGTAGGCTTTCTAACATCACTTTGATTCTTGTGTATCGACTTATTTTTAGTATAATTCTTAATGCTTTGTTTTAGAGTATTGTTAATTTTTCAATTCTTCTTCCTTTGTAAAATGAAGAAGAATTGAAAAAATTTATTGTGTTGTAAAATGTACAATATGTAATGATTTTGCCATTGATGTTATTTATTTCATTTCTTCAATAAAACAACACGACGTTGTCCTGACATTATTAATATAAATAATAAGAATAAACTTTGGTTCACACCATTTATTTGTTGAAAATACCGACATATATAGGTAATTTTTTAGTATACGTTGTATCCTGAAAAAGGGATAATTGGGACCGAAACATGTTGGTATTTTCAAAAAATTAGCGGTGAAATCAAAGTTTTTTTCTATTAATGATAATCATAATTCGATCTGCTTTTAAGATTTTACTATACTGCAAACAAAAGTATTTCACTCGGTGTGCTAAAAATCATACGTGCAATTTTTCAATTCTACTAATTATGCAGCTGTTCTCAAAAATTAAAATCCGAAATATCCATCGACTCGAGTATTGTAATTCTTTTAAATTAGTAAAAATGTCCCATAAATGGAGAAGTCATGTATTTGTACAGTAATAAAAGCTTAATTAAATTATAGTACATTAGTCTCTCGTGTAGATTAGTGTATCTTCTTCAATGTAGATTAGGCTATAACAATAAAACCTAATGTGGGTATACATAATACAAATTTGATTAAATATTAATAAAATTAATATAATGTCATTTTTAATACTATCAAATAACGCCAAAGCTACTACAAAAGTAGGACTAATTAGATGATCTCTAGCGGAATCAAATTCCCGACCTTTGGTATCAAAGGTGGCCGACACGACCCCAGAATCACACACGTAGGTACACAATATTGTTTGAGAAAATATCATTATTTTCTAAATTAACATCACCGCATTGCTTCAAAGACTTCATGTTTCAGACCGCACAGCTCGAAAAGCTTGTCTCCGTAAATAATCTCAAATTAAACAATAGTATAAATTACGGGATTATCAATGGACTTTTGGTTCGGAAATTATTTGGTACTCCTTACTGAAATGGCGAACCCTTGAAGGGACAAGTTTTGCCGACGCTGGGACCAAAGGGGCGACCCTCGAAGCGACACTCTGGCACCGAGACGGCTCGACCGCAGCATCCAGGCTGCGAGAGATCGGGTTGAGTACCTGGAACTTCATCTAAAGGTTTGCACCCTTGTGACGAAATAGCGTAGCGCGCAGGGTCCTTTTCAGCAGCGGCCTGAAAATAGGCTGTACGGCCTGGGAACCCTTCGAATTCCGAAGACAACCCGATGACAATGGATTAAGTTTTTTTAAAGATTTTTTTTGTTACGGCTTCTTCGCAAAAAATCGCATTAGGCCGCCGATGGAAATGTCAATTTTTAAATTGGATCACTATTTTATTTCTCTTTTAATAATTTCGAGCGAAATGATGATGGCGTAAAGTGTGATGGGAAATATTGTGATTATATAAAGATTTTGCCTGATTTTAAACACCCAGCACTTTAGGAAAATAAAAATAATCTTACTAGACTTGCGCATTAAAGTTTTAGTATTTTTTTTCATTTATATTTAGTCAAGAGCGAATATGTATTTTATGTGGTATTATGCCGTGTTTTTACAACCTTTCTGGCCGACGTTTAGGTATTTTCAGTATTTCTCAACTTAAGGATGAATTCGTGGGAGAAGAATGATTGATGACGTAACAGGGCGGTAAAGCACGCGCCCTTTGCAAAAAATAAACAGATTCCCAACAATAGAGTTATAAATATGAGCCATGATTGGATTCCAGCCCCGAACTGGAGATGCAGAAGGCGGGGCTGAGCACACCCCCAGGGGAAAACACAGCCTACATCTTGCGGATTCCAATAATCGGAATGTTTTTTTTTTTTCGATTTCTGTTGTGAAATTGATAAAATATAATTAAAACTTGAGACTGTGTCAGAAAACGAAATTCTAAAAAATAAAATAGAAGATTATTTTTATATAGCCCACCAAAAGGTAAGCAAGTAAATAATGTGTATATAAAATAAGTAAGTAAATAATGTGTATCTGATTACGTATTTTTATCGATTGTTGCGCAGTATGATCGATAATCCCGAAATTATGCGGAGCATTGGTTTGTATGTTCCCTATAGATTGTTTCACATTCCACAATGGTTATGCCTGTTGGAAGAGCTACTGCTATGCTGAACAATATTACCCTGGATATCGATCTGTGAATGATTTTATAATGTTTAATATTTGCTTGTTTAAATATGCTTAATTCTAACTTATTTAAAACATTTATGAATTAAATTTTGTGTTTGTAATGTAAATGTTATATAAATAAATAAAATGAATTGAATTGTATTGAAAAAGCGTGAAAACATATAGTGTGATACTGCATCAGTCGAGATTTCTCTCAAAACAAGAGGTTAAAGAAGGATGAGGAAATGATAATAAATTAATACATAAAGTAGAATTTAAAATAAAAACGCATAGGTGATTAAAAGATATATAAAGCGAGTGTTGATGACGCCGGACATGGAGGACATCTGGGGAAATATTGACTTGACCAGGCAAAGCAGATACTGGAAGATAGTCCTGTTAGATAGGAAGATAGAGCTTCGGAACTGGAGAGAGCTGGCACTAGACCGATATGAGTGGAGGAAGATTATTGAGGAGGCCAACACCCAACAAGGGTTGTAGTGCCAAGAGTGATGATGATGATGAGTCCTGTTAGATTTCTAAATAACCTACGAACTTGCAAGGAAATATATTCGAAGTTGGATTCTGTGTGTAGTTTTCTGGGATATTCTATATATCTGACCTCTCTGGCCGAGGTTCATCATGGGGCTGACGTGTTATGTTGTCTCAACACATCAGCCCTGGTGATGGACCCTGCAATGGGATCCGAAACACGGCTGAATATTGCAGAAAACTACATGCCGAAGGATCTGAACGGCCGTGAAAACCTGAGAACATTTTTGAGACGAGAGTTGTCAGAACAGACGAGTGCAGCACCTTATTCTCTCTGCCTACTATTAATAGTCAGTTAACCATCTACACATTTAAAATTGCAAAATCTAAAAACAGATCTCGGCACAGTAGAGCATTATTTATTCTTTTTTTACATAAAATGAGGCGCGCTTCGTAATAATTTATAACAGTAAATATAAATAATTTATTTTTCGTAAAAAAATCTAATTCAAGATGCTGATCTGGTGAACTAAAACCATAAACATAATAAAATGTCGTTAAAACGAAAATTTATATTTATTTTAATTTTCCATTAAGCTATGCGAGGTTATCTCAGGTACATTAAACATGTTAGGTTAAGTCACGTTAGGTTGTTACCATAAAAACTCCGTGACTAGTTTATGTACAAGCTTGACCATAAAATTCACCAACTGTGAAATTTTAAATATCAATAAATAATATTAAACCAACATTTTCCGCAAAAAAGCCGTACGATTCGGACCGGACCGGCGTGACGGTAATTGCCTTAAGTGTAAATATAGCTTTATTGTAATTACATTAAGTGTAAATATAGCTTTATTGTAATTAAGTGATTACGCGCGAATTCAATAAAGTTCGGCCGACATTCCACTCTGTAATTCAAGGTCGCTTTTCAATTATAGCTTAAGTCGCATGTAAACATTATCATCGGTCAATATAGTTGCCCACGAGTACTCCACGATTAGTGGAGCGATCGCCAACCTTGTATTATATTTATAACTAATTTTGTTTCAGAATTTATTTATTTATTTTTGATACATATTACATACATGCATATGCCAAACTGCACAGCAGTTTTACGGCACGGTTGCCTTCAATATTGTTTGACAAGTTATTTTTCTAAAACACTAAAGTGGATTCTGAAAGGTTTGCAAAATCCAAAAATAATAAAATAGATGACCCATTAGTGACATCTGTGGTCATTTAAGGGGAATGAAAAAGCTTTCAACATATATACGGAACATGTCGTGTAATTTAAATATATTCAACTTCCTAAAATTTAATGGACATGGTATTCTATCATGGGTGGCAATGGTGAACGTTACATTGTGTAAAGTGATCACTTAAGCCAGCCGTACGATAGGTCGTAAGCTCTATGAACACCCAAAGTCTTTCCCATAAAAATATAATTTCGTCTCTATGAGACATCTATAAGGTACTGATTGATTTTATCGAATAGTCAGTTTATTGGAGGACAGACTGACGGGCATTATATTTTGTACATACAGGGTATCTCATAGCCAGTAGCAAAAATTTTTCCTGCGGATTTCTGCCATGATAATTAATCAAAAATGTTCAAGGAACCATCATTTTTTTAAATTACTTATTTATTTAATAGATAAATACGTTTTTTTACAATAATGATAGTGACAGTTTTTACAATGAGTAATATTACTCATGAGTATGAGAGGAGTATCATTGTATGTGTATAGTAGGTATGTAGTACATTCTATGTACCTATACATAAGAAAAAAATAATTAATATGCATAATCATAATGAATTAATGTGAGACAGTAAAAACATACTTATAATAAGCATAAATCGTATAACAGTGCACAATTATTATTTAAAAATGAATATAGTAAAAAGAAAATAATGGAAAATTATAAGCAAAGGCATTCAACAATACTTTGGTTGTGGAGATATGAAATATCAAAGTTTTCATTTTTTTTCAATATTTCCGACTTCTTTTTGCAAAAAGTTTAACTATCATTACCTACAGTAAATTATATCGATTATAAGAAATTCATTCGCTTCAATACAACTCAATAAATTTGCCTATTTTGAAACCCTTTCTGCGAAATTATACATAAATTTTTTTAAATCCAAAAGGGAACACGTAACGTTACATACATAATTTGGCAAAAATTTCTAAAATATTCGTATAAATGAGAAATTACAACAAATATTGCTAAATGTCATCCAACAGAAATGAACGTAGATATATGGAAATAAAAACAATTGTTTTTTAAGTTCTAACTTTTTAATTTTCTGAGACGCGTTTTGCCTTATGAGGGCATTATCAATCGATTGATTTTCCATGTGTGTGATTATGGAGTTCTACAAACTTGCCTCTGAAAGCAATGATATAATAAACTGTAGATACGTTACAAGCGTGAAATCTTGGCAACTCAAAAGTAAGGTAATTGCCTTACTTGCATTCGTTATTGAACGGACCGAAACGAAACGCCGACTACGAAAACTACGCCGAATAAAAAGCCCCGGGGAAAAAGGAACAGAGTATCGTACACTATTGTAAGAATGAGTATGTTATTTTAGTCACCGTGACTTCAAATTACCTGATTTTTCTGTGCCGTGATTTGTTGTCTCTTTCGATTCAATATTTGCTACATATGAAAGCCGGCTAGTATGGGAATAACGTGTCTATATTATGATCCGTCAATGTCTGTAATAATAAATTTGGACATGAACGCATTCAAACTAACATGTACTCAATAACAAAAAGTACCAAAGCCAAAGTACCGACAGTAGCCGGCAAACATCTTGAAATTTTTCGGCGTAGTGGGGGGGAAGTTTTTGCACATACCATTCCACCAACGATACCCAAATTTTGTCTTCTGCGCATTTCCCCACTACGCCAAAAAATTTCAAGAAGTTTGCCGGCAACTGTACCTACCAACACATAAAAAGTTTTCATACAATAGTTATATTCTATAACAGTACATCATTTTAACAATGACATTCAAGCGATCATAAAAATATGAGAACCGAGGAGAATAAATTATTAAAAGGCTATTATATTGGTGCTTCGTCACATCTGACGTGGGTGGTGACCCCGGAAAGGTTGGCAGCGCCTGGTAGGGGCGAGCGTAGCCCGGAGGTTCTGCCACCGTGGTAGCGAGATCCATAAACTATTTTGACCTCGGCAATTACCGCGGTAAATCACCCGCAGTGGTCTATGGTCCGCAGGTAGGGAGGTGCGCGCCACGCGCTCATCTGCGGTCGAGAGTGATTTAGAGTTCGGCGGGCGGTAGGTCCCGCAGCCTACAATTAAATCCATGATTCGCCGTCGGAGTCTTTGCGGTCCACGCTGATTGCGCTCCGCCCCGCCCACAGCTTTGCTAATGTTACACAATATGGATTCGCGTAATGGTTTCATTTTGAGTAGATCATTTCGATTTTATATTAATCAATATTTAAAATAAATCTCCTCTTCTGCGGCGGTCCGTTGCCAGGTTGACGTCTGCCATAGTTTATATAGTAGAATGATCCATCGAGTTGGTCATGGCATAAGCCTGTGTATTGTGTATTGACTGGGGTGTAGGTGGTGTTGTGCCTACCACACACACAAATTTTCGGAATAATGAATAACTTGATCTGTTTATGTACTGTATCCTGGCTGCGAGAGGCATATAAAACATGTAAATAATTATTATTTTATTTATTCACCAAAATCACTGGACGCGAATCTGATCGAAGCACCTTTCTTCACTCATGTTCGCAGTGTAAAGCTTGCCGGTAAGTACTCTCTTATTTTATCGCTAACGTTGTCGCTTCCACCAAACGTCAAAACAAACTGCGCAGTGGGCCTGACACTCTCGCAAACAGTCAATTCGTTTCAAGATGTTTCCAGAATCTAGTAGATTATCCCAGACCTTTGTAGTCATTTCCAATTTACTGTAAAAAATGTGGAGTGCTGTAAAATGCTCGATTGCGTGCAGGTCTTTCTGCTTCTACCATCTCTATGAAGATGAAGTGAAAATGCACTAGGTAATTTAAAAAAATCTGTTTAAAAATTGTCATTAATTAGTACTTTGACGTCACGGTCCACCATGGAATTAACTTAGAGCAGGAGAGCTGATTCAATTGAACTACTTTGCAACTCGTGCAATTCCTTCTGAAATGTCCCGTTCTTTTATTTATGAATCCCCGGTTGTACTTTTGACATGAGGCTTTCATATTATCTTATTTAATATATCAGATCGGGTTATTCTAATTTTTTTAGCCAAGATTTATTTTATGCGATGAAGGGCATCGACAGAGTAATTATTATTATTGAGACAAGATTAGGTAATATTTTTTATCCATAGAACAATTAAACGTTATGCTTTTATCGTAATAATTAAAAAATCATCAGATTCGTCAGAGGCCGACTGTATAGTGCCGTGAATTAGAAATCGACCAGTAGAATAGGTATAGCTAAATAAGACAGGAAACTTTGGTCGATTTTGAATATTTTATACAAGGTAGGTAGGTACTCACTCAATCAGCGAACACACACACGTTCACCAGTTTGAAGACTACAAAGTGTACACCACTACATTTTTAGTAAAAACTACATCAAGTGAACTAATTGTAGTACTACAAAATTGTAGTATTAATGAAGTGAAGTAATTGTAGAATTAATGAAGTGAACTATTGGAGTACAAAATTGTAGTACTAGAAAATTTTCAAAACCAGGGGGGAGGGGTTGTTTCAGTTTCCGAAAATTTCTTCATTCGGTCCTAAAATTTTTCAAACATAGGGGGAGGGGGTTGTTTTGATTTCCAAAGATTTCTTCATTTATCTACATCGATTTCCCAAAAATTTCATATAAAAAATGTACTATTTGAAGTATGTACTCGTACTTTCGATAACTTTGAAGTGTGTGTACTTTGTAGTGTTCGCTTTGAAATGAAGTGTACTTTGTAATCTTTGAAGTATGTACTTTCAACAACTTTGAAGTGTGTGTAGTTTTTAGTGTGCACTACACTTCAAAAAGTGTGAAGTGTAAACTTCAATGTAACGTAGTACTACATTGTAGTAGTGAGTACAGAGCAGACCCATCACTAGTACCCACTCAGGACAGAATCCTTAACCAACACTAACGATTGAATTAATTTTATTAACGTAGTAGAAACATACATAACTACTGATGACTGTAATTACCATAGAAGATATTTAAATATACACGAGTATTCCAGACGTCTTGTATAGAATTTAAAATTCTCTTCGCCAGAACTACTTAATTTGCGAAGATGAAATTCATACGAACAATAATTAAATTATGCAAATAATGCCAGAATCGTTACCGCATATGTGATCAATTGAATTACGTTGCAGCGGTAGGTACCTACGAGAGCTTTTGGTTTTAATTTTGTAATAGTTATTCAATCTCCAGACAAACGACAGCGAACCTGGGAACTTGTCAATTGATAGATGAACTTTTTCAGTAACACGCCGACAGGGAAGTGAAGCGAGAACAAGAAGCATGACTATTATTTGACCATATAATGGAAAAAAAATTATTTTATACTATCATTTTGATTGATTAAATTATAAATATTAATCCTATTTTGTAAAATGTAATTAAACTCAGCGGATTGTCGTTTTATTATGGTACTTATCGCGTATGTGACAAGCTATTCCTTTAATATGTATTTCTAAAAAATGGGCCTAATCTTTGATGCACTTGTGGAAAAAACATTTGCCATCGAGACTTTAAGACCTCAAAACCTATTAATATGCAGGGATATAAAAGTCATAATACATCCAAGCATTATTATAATGGATACTTATTCCTATAGTTGGTTTATCACTTTATACATATAATCTACATTATTCACTTATTTTTTGTTGTATAACTATTATCAAACATCCTACTTAGGATTGCCACCCGTACCGAAAATACTTTATTTCGCATGATTCGATTTCTCTGGGATTCATTTTACTTATAACATACAAAAAAAAGTTGATCGTAGAAATTTTTGCGTAAAACGGAACGAGAGAGTTACCGTGGTCGATAACATTATCGATTGTTGCCGAATAGGTTCCATAATTGACGATATACCCTGTGGCGGTCGCCTCATGAACGCTCGTTTTTTAATGCAACCTAACCTCAAATGTCAACATGGTCAATGTCATTGTAAAAAATTCTTGTTTGTTTTGTGTATGGCGGATTGAGTGAAGTTAAAATACGATTGATTGGTTTTATAGAGTTTTTTCTGTGATGAATAGCAAATGGCGAGACGAAAGAAACAAAGCGTCTCTGAATCTGATAAAAATTAATGACTTATATATTTTAATTTAATAATTTAGGCTGCAAACATGCTGTGCAGTTGTTTAGTAGTGATAATTATTTGTTAAAAGTTGATTAAAGTAATGAAAAATATGTTTTTAAGCAAAATTAAAAAGTAAAATAAATTGTACTTTATTTTGACACAATGTACTTTTTTTCTACCTTTAATAACCAATGTTCTTTATTTGCACAAAAAAATAGGTGGCAGCCCTAATCCTAATCATTAAATACTCATTGATAATACGCGAAACGCGAGTGTCGCCTATGTTTAAAATAAACGTTAAAACATTTTAAACGCCCTTACACGTTAAAAATAAACGTATTAGAATAAGTTAAAGCACACACGTTTACAGTCATAGTCCACTGGCTACTCAACTGTAAATATACAGACGTGTGGTTGAAATTTATGTGGTCGTCCCGCAATTAATTTGACGCCTTATCACGCCCAGGCATTTGACAGTTATTGCAGCGGGCTCTGTTTTACCGACCGTTTACAATAAAATAAAATGGATCCCTGTTCGAGTGCAAGGACGATGATTGTCGTGTTGCCAAAATAAAGTAAACGTTGCAATTTAATGGGAAAGGGACGTCCATTATTATTGTTATTATTGACATGTTCATTATGTTAAACGGTGTTCATTTTGTCACTCAATTCTCCTATCTTAGACATTATTGCTTTGCGTATCTCGGTATCGGCATCAAGTGATGGCTGGCACACTTCCGAGCTTTCGTCACGATTGAGAGGAGTTATAGGTTCCAAGAAGGGAGTTAATGGGCGGCAGCCATCATCTAGAGTTCGAAGAAAGTCAGCTATTGGACCGGATGAGTTGAGGCAATAAAATTATACCTCGCGAGAGTTAATTAATGAATACTTTTTATATAAATATGATTATTTTTACATTTTTAATGAATACTTTTTATATAAATATGATTATTTTTACACAGTTAACTAAGCTACCGTAATAAGTAAATAGGTACAATAAGTAGGTACTTACCTAATTAATATTAGATCGTCTTCATGTCTTACTATCAAAACAATACAAGGAAGTACCTACGTACCTATTTCGTCATGATAATATATGATATTACAATGCACTTATTAACTGTAAAAGTAACTAAAGAAAAATTTGCTGAATACCAAACAATGTTTTTAACATTTAAAGGATTATCTTTGTATTAAGATTAAATTAGCACTTATGTACTTTATACAGTTAATGAAACGCTGGAATTTAATACAGGATTTATTGATTACTGAATTAAACAAAAGTACAAAGTCACTGAACACTATTAAACGTAACTCTATTATTTAAATTAAACTGTTTCGTAATTTATGATTCAAATAGACACTTTATAATCACTGAAACACTTTATTCACTATTCACTAGAACATTCCATCCAATTTCCGCACGTCTTATTTCGCTTCGGTTTATTTCGCCACTTAAGAATTCTTCAGAATATCGCTGTCGAATTACCGCTCGCTTGGCCGCCCTGGCAACTCGCGACTCGCGGCTACCTTCGCTTTGCTTCGCTTCCATGCCGCTTTCAACTTGACAGCGCTTGAGCGCGCCTCAAAAACGGCAACTCGTCCTTACTCCCATGTGCCGTATTTATTTTGGCTGATATCGAAACATCCAGACGTTTCCAGTGTTTATGAGAACTTCCTCGTGGTTTCCAGGCTTTTTTAGATATTTCCCGTAAGCCGCAGATTGTGCTAGGTCGTATTGTGATTGATATAAACGCGTATCAATCAATCACGATTGATCGCCGCGAGGCGCTTCGCGTCCTTTCAATGTCAAAATTAAAATGCATTTGCCAAGGGAGGGGAGCGGGAAATTTAAAACACCAACCACCAATTTTTAAATATTTACACAATTTATTTAATTAAAGCACAATCCTTATCTTTAGACTTATCAACTAAAAAAAATATCACTAAACTAAAACTAATCCTAGCCTAAACGCAAGCAGTCCGAATTCACATCACTTTATCGTGTCTTTGTCACTTATCACTACAAAAAAACATATCGTTCGCAAACACTCGTCGTATCACTCCTGGAGGCCGCGGGGGGCGAGCGCTCGCGCCCACGCGTTCGCCGCTGGCTCCGCGGTTCTCGTTCCAGGCCACGCGCCGCTGCATCCGCGCCGTCGCTGGATCCGCGTCATCGGGAGGGTCTGGAATTCCTCGTGGAGGACCGGCCGCCATCGAGGCAAGGCGGCCATCCTCGTCGCCGCGTCTTCTTCTCTGCGGGTGGCGTCCCGAGGCTGGGACTCGCCCTCGCCGGGAGGGAGGTCGGGGCGAACTGCCCTCGGGTGGCTCGCAGCGCCGCACCGATCTCTCTTCTCGCTGCCCAGGGAGCCTCTCCCCGCGCACCCCTTCTCCATACTCACAACCCGCGCTGGGTCGGATACGTCTGCAACTTTCGCGCGGAAATATATTCGGCGCGAAAATCATTATACCACCGTGGGCAGTGTTCGTAAATTACTGCTTGCGTTATTATATCTAATACTAGTTACGAAATAATATTTACACTATAACAAACTTATTCTAAAATAACAATATTATAACTTATTCTACAGCCTAAAACGTAATTATCAAGTAACCCAGCAAAACAAGGAATGTGGCGTAAAGCCGTATCTGTCTTGCTGGTCTAAAAAAAGGTCGAACTCATGGACGGAATTCCGAGAATTGTGCGGTACAGACCGGCACCATTTTAACCCCGGTTATATCATGATCATTTCAAACAACTGTCACTTGACAAGAGTGCGCGATTCTTTTTTTTAGCCTCGTTACAATATTTAAATTTGTAAGTATGGAATTTTATAATCCCATTGTATTTATATGTAGGTAGGTACTTTTTTATTTTTGCGTGAACCTATTTAGCTCTTCTTCTTCAATGACGCTAATACCATGGTCTGAAACTTTAGACTCCACACACTTCAGTTCTCGGAGAATATCTTCCAATTTGGAAACTCCAGCGCTCTGCTGTATCTTTCTTTAACCTAGAGTTCTTTCCACATTTCTCCCACCACCTGGCTGTCATCTAAAACGTTGTTCGTAACAGACCACCTTTAAGGTTATCAAAAAAACTTATATTATGTGAAATCATATGCGCGTATTCATGTATGCGCGGTAGAAGTTATACTTAAAAACAAAAATAAAGACAAATTTATATGTTAATTAACTAGCTTTAACCTGTCAAAAATGACGGTACTTTTACATGTTGGTTCCTAAGGAATAAGTTAATAATTTAAATAAAATTAAAAAGAAAAAAAAAGAAGAATAAGAAAAACAGAAAAAAAATTGTATAAAGAAGTAACGGACGTTGCACGAATTCACAATGGACGGACGGACAGACGGATGGACAGACAACGAAATTATTATAATTGGGATGAGGCTCAAAGTTGTAAAAATCTACGCTGATCGCTGTCGATTATTATATCGAGTTTCATGAAAAGGATTAAAACTCATACTTACAGAAATGTAATCTCGAATATTTAGAATAATTAACTGACAAGAATTCAATACGGTGTCGTTAGTTTTGGTTTCGCATTTCCGCTACATGCTGTGTGCGCGACTTCCGTTACAATAAAAAAATCACCAAACGAAGTATAACTTCAACAATAATGATGATTACGCAGTTATTTGTGATTAGTTGTGCCAACATGTTTCAGTCATTGAAAGAAAAAAGTGCAGAACCAATTTATGTTAATAGACTTCCGCGAAACGAGCGGCTAGCTGCTAAGTACTGGCACCTGAGGAGCCATCACCGGTTCCTCGCAATTACTCTCGTCACTGGAACAGCTTCCGAAGGGCGAAATGGAGGTAATGAGTGATAATGTGGAAATAAGATTGGTCGCCCATAGCGATAGAGCCTCGATTCACGAACTCCCCAGAGGTGTCGTACATCCTACTGTTATGGCCCGGAGAATTAACACTCGGAATGATTTATTGACCTTATTAATTTAACACTGAGGACAATATCCAAAAATAATTTTTGAGATTTATTAATTACTAATTAAATATACGCTTGGAAGATATCAATTATGAATATCTCCTTAGTTATTTACAACTATTAAACTTGTCTGCGAGACGTACTGTGACAGACCTTATATTTCTTTATAGGATCATAAATAGCATGATTGATTGCCCCCAGATTGTTAGTCTGATCGACTTATATGCCCCATAGAGGTCATCAAGACACAGTGCATTATTCTATTATAATGGAAATGTCAGAACTAATGCATTAGCAAACTCTGTAATTCCCAGATTACACTCATTAGGGAATGAACATGCAGAGGCGGCTGACATTTTTGCTGATAATATAACTGAGTATAATACAAAGCTGATACAATTTTTTACATCTCAACGAAATAGAAATGGATAATATTTTTTTCTGTATTATTATTTTACCTTTTACCTATTATCATTTGTACAAATAACTGTATTATTATTTTATCTGTCTTATGTTTTTTTTTAATTTATATTCTGTATATTTGTAAAAGCCCATAAGGGCGTTAAATAAATAAATATATTCAGAGATAAAGAATTATATTTAAAGATTAAGAAATAGAACAATGAATATAACGGTATTCTTTCCGGAGAGCAGGAGAATTTAGTCTGGCCGTAGCTTGTAGAATGCGACCACTATAAATTGGCGTGCGAGGGAGGGCGTCCCTGTCGCGTAACAGAAGTTGCCAGGGTGTAAATTTATTACACAATACATAATGTACAGAATGTCCGGTGATCGGTGTCGTAGCCTTTAACAGAAATTTGGTCGGACAGCACTAAAGAAACCAAGCCGTAATGGCGGACGTTCTATCAGTCAAACTGTCAGACGGTAATATCGGTCCATTATTTGCTTTTTCAGCTTTGCAAAACTTTAATGCTTCATTGGCAATTGTTCTTGTACCATCCCGGACTGTTTAGGATGTTTTGGACGTAATAATTCAGTGTATATTGGTAATCAAGATGTCACAGCTCCTGAGCAAATACAAAATTGTAATGAATGACAGGACGAGGGGTTACCGTCAAGCAATAGTGATCTGTTTGTTAATGATTTACAATGTCTTTATATATGGTTTGATTAGTGATTTCATTCATCACCTGAAAGTTGACATGTTCCGTCTGGGAAGGTCAACATGACAATTAAGATGTAATATGTGTTTTCACACAAGGGTAATTATAATATGATTTGATAATAGGTTCGTAAGTAGAAGATTACATATTAATAGCTGCATGTTAAATGGTGTTCAAATTAAGAGGAGATTGGGTGGGCACATAACACTACCGTGTTATCAAACATAATAATTTCGTTGTCTGTCCGTCCGTCTGTCTATTCCTGTAACTTCATGTAACGTCCGTAATTACGTTGGAATTCACGGCTAAAAAAACGAAATTAAACGGCCGGAGATGGGGTTTGAACTCCGGGCCACCAAAGCCGAACCGGCGCGCGGCGCGGCCGCTCATGCTCACGCGCGCTCCGCGGAGCGCTAAAAATATGCTGCAATATATACTAGGGCTTAGCAAACGCGCGAACCAATGTACCGTTATTTTTGACGGGTTGCAGCTAGTATCATAATTATATTATGCACACGCAATAAAACTAAAATTTCTTGCGGTTTTACTGCATTGAAATTTTCCGACCATAGCAATTTTTATAAGTGACAGCATCAAACCGTTTTATTTAATATTTAATTTCCTGATAATAAAAAATTAGTTTAAGGAAAATATTTAATAAAAAATCTTAATTAATATTAGGTGTAATATAAATGGTGTGATAGAAAATGACCGAAATTATTAGAAATATTTTGACGAAGAGGTTGGTCATTAAATTTAGTAGGTCATTTATAATATTTTAAATTCTAAGATTTTACATTATTAAATTTAAGTCTAAAATCTACCTTATTAGAGCTGGAATCCATCTCAAGAAGTAAAAGCTCGAATGGAGTTGGCAAGAAATGCGTCTCTCAGAATGAGACCGTTATTTTCCAACCGTGACCCAAGCCTACAACTTAGAAAGCGTATGGTTCGGTGTTATATTTTTCCATTCTCTTATATGGGGTGGAGGCGTGGACACTTAATCAAGAACTAATCCGCAGAGTCGAGGCTTTTGAGATGTGGCTCTATAGACGCATGTTGAAAGTTTCCTGGGTGGATAGAGTGACGAATGATGAAGTCCTCCGGCTGATGGAAAAACTCTGCAAGGTACTGCGAACTATCAAGATGAGAAAGCTGGAGTATCTCGGACATATTATGAGAGAACCAAAATATAGTATTAACCACTCATCATCCAGGAGGAAATAAATGTTAAAAGAAGCGTAGGAAGACGCCCCATCTCATGGCTGTGTAACATGAGGGACTGGTATAAGTGTAACTCGACTGGGTTGTTCCGTGCGGCGGTAAATAAAATCGTAATCGCCGGAATGATCGCTGACCTCTGATAGGAGATGGCACTATAAGGGCCGGTTGTTTCAAGTTGGATTAAAGTAAGCGTTCGTTTAAAGCATACATACGTACTCAATAAGCACTGTGAAGAAAGAAAGTACGAAAATACCAGTTGTTGGATACAAATACGGAACCGCGCCGCGGCGAGAGCTCAGTCGTCGTGTTTGACAGTTCGTTCAAAGTACGCGCGAGACGGGGGCCAGGTGTGCCCAGTCGTGTAATTGCGAAGCGACAGACATCGAGCGAAGTGCCTAATTGGCAAAATAAATAAATGCGATAAATACTACGGCCGAGAATTGGATGTACTGTTCTAGTGAATGTTGAATACGCGTTACCCAGCGATAATAAAGTGTTAATTTATGAATGATTTATGATATATAGCGAAGTAGTGTAATTTAAAGAATTGCGTTAAGTTTAATAGTGTTAAGCGACTGTGTACATTGTTACTTACTTACTTACTTACTTACTTACCATCACGCCGTTTCCCCGAGGGGGTAGGCAGAGAGGATAGAGCGCCATACTCTTCTGTCCTGACATACAACTTTCGCTTCGTATACATTCATACATCTTCGCATGCAAGCTCGACGGTTGTTCAGACTTCTAACAGGACCATCTTCCAGTATCTGGTTAATCTGGTCATGCCACGTCTTCCGTGGTCGCCCTCTTTTTCTGGCGCCGTCAACACTTGCATCATATATCTTTCTTACCATTCTTTCCTCATTCATTCGCTCAACATGCCCAAACCACCTGAGCGACCCTATTGTTAATTATTAACTAATAAATAGCTAATTGATTTTTAGTGTATTCATTCATGCCTCCCTAGCCACGACACGTGACTGCACAATGTTTTAAAGACGATATGTCAGAAATACTGAAAAATAAACGGGAACTTTCGAGTCGCTCATCTTCGTAACATCACAGAAATCGTGCTGGTAATCTCTTCCGCGGCATGGGGAATCGGGCTCCGAGTACTCCGCCCGCACTCACTTTACATTAATATTCAATCGGGTGCAATTGCCGGCACGGGGTGGCGCCGCAGGTGCGCGCGCCACACCTACCCTGCACCCACTAGTGATGGGTCTGCCCTGTACTCACTACTACAATGTAGTACTACATTACATTGAAGTGCACACTTCACACGTTTTGAAGTGTAGTGCACACTACAAACTACAAACACTTTAAAGTTATTGAAAGTATATACTTCAAATAGTACACTTCATATCAAAGCGAACACTACAAAGTACACATACTTCAAAGTTATCGAAAGTATAAGAAACATCTACAAGAAAAATCTAACACTGTTGTTGTAACATCTGGAGTACCTCAAGGCAGTCTGCTGGGACCATTGCTATTTAACATTTATATCAATGATATAGGTGATTGCTTTCTAAACTCAAAAACTATCCTATATGCAGATGATATGAAAATTTTTTCTCCCATAAACTCACTAGAAGATTGTCGAAGGCTGCAAGATGACCTACATCGTCTGAACACGTATTGCAATGCCCACAGCCTGGAAATAAATGTTTCTAAATGCTTCGTTGTACGCTTTACAAGAAATAAAAAGGTATTCTCTAATGAATATTCAATTAATAATATAACATTATCTACCAAATCCGAAAGCAAAGACCTTGGGGTGATACTTGACAGTAAATTAAATTTCAACAAACATATCGATTATATAGTCACCAACGCATCATCTATGCTTGGTTTTGTCATACGCACATGTAAACATTTCAAAAATATCAGTACCCTCAAGACACTTTATTTCTCATACGTTCGTAGTATTTTAGAATATGCATCTCAGGTGTGGAATCCAGGTTATGCAGTACACGAAAATAGAATTGAAAGCGTCCAAAACAGATTCCTAAGATACCTAGACCTCCGTTCATTTAGATCTCATATAAGCAATGAAGACTCTGCGAAGTTTTTTAACATGCAGACCCTAACTCGTCGAAGAAACATAGCTGACGCGGTGATGCTATTCAAAATAACACACAATCTAGTTGATAGTCCGGAACTTCTTCAACGAATATCTTACCACATCCCAACTCGCAATAACAGACATTCACCTACTTTTCATCTCCCCTTTTGTAAGACCAACTCAAAACAAAACTCCTTTATGTACAGATCCACAAATTCATTTAACACAAACTATCACCACATTGACATTTTCAACGCAACAATAAGAAACATAAAACAAACAATATCTACACTACCGCACCCAAACTAATTTGTACATTATATCTTCCCTTCTACTCCCGTCCCACATTCCCCTCCATTCGCTATTAATGTATGTTAAATTAAATTTTTAAATTCAGTGGAAAATTTTTAAGATTGTTTTGCTGTTAACTTTTCCCAAAACAAAATAAATAAATAAACACACAAATACACACACTCACACAAACTCACTATTGGACATGTTTTTTCTTATTTTTTATCGATTGTATATATGTGTTTTCTTGTAATTGGCCCAAAACTCTGTACATCAATTATTGTTTTTTTCAAGATTGATTAATTATATGGCTGTAAGAAAACCAATAAATGAAAATAAAATAAAATAAAATAAAACATACTTTAAATAGTACATTTTTTACGTGAAATTTTTTGATGTAGATAAATGAAGAAATCTCTGGAAACTAACTAACAACCCCCCCCCCCCATGGTTTGAAAAATTTTTGGCATAGAATGAAGAAATCTGGTTGGCGACTTTTTTTTTAGGTCGTCAAATGTTACTTCTGAGAAAATATCGTCATTTATCTTAAATATTTTTCTCGTTTTTTTTTTTCTTAGCTCGCCAAATTTTTTTTTGGGAAAAAATATTTACTTCACTAGTACTACAATTTTGTAGTACAATTACTTCATTTCATTACTTCACTTCATTTCGTAGTACTACAATTACTTCACTTCATGTAGTTTTTACTACAATGGTAGTGTACACTTTGTAGTCTTCAAACTGGTGAACGTGTGTGTGTTGTAGTCTTCATTTTAAAATGTAGTTTTTCCCTTTGCTAACACCTACTGATGACACCAAATTAAGTCCCGAATTCCCCCCACTTAACTCTCCGCTTCGTGATTTAAACCCCCCCCCCTGACGCGCCGAGGGGTGTCAGTACAGAACTTATTTCGCCAATTGGCCGCGGTGTTTTTACCCCCCGGTCGCTTTTAAACGTCGGCACATTCCATCGCACTTGGTAATTGGGGTAAGTGTTTGCGTTTTGCTACGGGGAGGCTTCAAACTTCAAACGGAGCAGCTTCAACAGCTCGTTACGCGCAAGATGAAGTAATTACTTCGCGCGAAATTTTTACTCAACCTCACGCCATTTTAAGTTGACTGACGGCCCGTGACCGCAGGATGAGACACAATGAGACGTCGATACGATACCCGCCGAAATATTCTCTCTCTAGATGAGACGAGAGTCAGTTCAAAGTCGACGAATCGGTGACACCCTTTCAACGCCCTTTTCACAGCACTCAAAACATCTGATGATGCTCGGAAGCCGACGTTAAGTTCCAATGATATAGACGTACCACTATAACTTGGCGTGCGAGGGAGGGCGTCCCTGTCGCGTAACAGAAGTTGTCAGGGTGTAAATTCATTACACAATACATAATGTACAGAATGTCCGGTGACCTGTGTCGTAGCCTTTAACAGAAATTTGGTCGGGCAGCACTAAAGAAACCATGCAGTAATGGCGGCCGTTCTATCTGTCAAACTGTCAGACGGTAATATAGGTCCATTATTCGCTTTTTCAGCTTCGCAAAACTTTAATACTTCATTGGCAATTGTTCTTGCACCATCCCGGACTATTTAGGATGTTTTGGACATAATAATTCAGTGTGTATTGGTAATCAAAATGTCACAGCTCCCGACCAAATACAAATTTGAACTGAATGACAGCGCGAGGGGTTACCGCCCGCATGCCAAGTTACGTTGGGCAAGCAATAAAATGAATCACTCGGTAGTGACAAGAATTCTTCCGGAAGTGGTTTAAGTTGCGAATATTTTTGGTGTTAATTTAAGGTCGAGAGATGAAAACGGTAGTCCAACCAAATTACGGAAATTTGATACAAACCTCAACTTTTCGTTTTATAACAATCTGTTAGTCAAATTTTACCGACGGTCGAAGCACCACTTTATCATCCGTTAATTAGGTAATACGACAGTTTGACGTATTGTTTAAGGTTAGGTCAATTGCCAATTTGCGTGAAATATAATACATACATGTATTTCGTGCTGCTACATTTTCAAAGAAATATGTCTTCAGATAGTGATGTCAAGCTATTATTGTATTCATGTTCGTTGGATGAAAAACAAACGAGAGAGAAAATTGGAGTACCGTTTATCAACATATATAAGAAAGAAGTGTTACAGATCAACAAGCTATGCAAAGTGTGGAGTGTACGAGTTCCAAGGTCAACCCCATGTATCAGTGTAAGCAGTGGTATTCAATGGTCAATGGACTGATAGGTATGTGACGGCGAATCTCCAAGACGTAGTGTAAGTATATGTTATAGTGAGTTTGTATTTCTAGTGTGTCTAAATTTTCACTAGTAGAAATATATTTTACCCGGTCGGGCAGTGATAACATGACAATCAATGAATTTACAGATTCACGGCGCAGTGTCGGGGAAACTATAGGTATATTGTCCACAAATGCACGCATTTCTCAAAGCTCTCAACATATCTGGTATATAATGTTGATATGCACAGAAGAAATGAATAATGTAGTAAGAACCTTTTTCACGCAATAACTTAATCTTAAATTGTTATTCTAAGAGGTTAATCTCAATTCGGTAGTAGACATCTGTCATGATCTGTCAAATTTAATTTTAATGACAGTTCTGAAACCAATATAATTTCACTAGTAAGATACCTATCAGATAAAATATTTTTCACTAGTTTGTATTAATTTCTGTTGGTGAAAATCTGCTTGGATATAATAAAAATGACCTGGAATATAATTTCACTAAAATGCTAGTGAAAGTATTGACTCACTAGAAATACAGATTCACTGTAACATATACATCAAAGAGGTCAACCTCTTTGGTGTATACATACACTGATATACACATATTCCAAAGAGATTAACTTCTATGGTATATACATATACTATGTCTACCAAAGATGTCCATGTATACCAAAGAGATTAACTTATTTGGTATACATGAACTCAAAGTCTACAATGACTGAACACGAGTAAGTACACTGAAACATAACGTAAACGTACATTTTTGGGAAAAAATGGAAATTAAATTTTTATCTCACAGAATATTATGTTTGAGAGGTATAAAAGCTAAGGCAGCAATATCAAAAAAAATTGAGTGCAGTTTTGAATGCCGTCACCGATGATTGCGTAGGTCCTTATTTAGGATTATTGAATTTGTGATTTTATAATAAATAAAGCTAGCTCTATCCCTTTCAAAATCATGTTTCCAAATCACTATTAAAAGCAAAGGCGGCAACAACTTTAACCAATCAACCTCTAATTATGTGTCTCGTGAAAATATTTCCGCCTCATACAAAAGTGAGAATTGATTTTCGGCTGAAACTTTATAGCAAAGACAGCGATATCCAGTTATTAAAATAACAAAAGCAGCAATGTTCACTATTTTATAGCAAACACATCAACATCCGTATTTAAAAGTTAAATATTTAAGTATTTATACATGTATATAAAAGGAAAAATGGGGCGGCAATTGTTTTTAAAAATTGATTTCCAATAAGATGTATTTTTCATAGATTCCAGATTCCAGAGAAATTTTCTTGAAGAGTTACAGATTGATTTTATTTATCTCAGAAGCTTCTCAGTGGGATGTTGCTGCCTTTGCTTTTGTATATTATATTGAAGATTGGTCTATTACGTAGTGGAGAGTAGCTTGTTGGTCTTATGATTAGGACACTCGCCTCGTGATCCAAAGGTCGCGGGTTCTGACCTTGGTTTGAAAATAGTAAGAATATTGACACGTATTCCGTGTTAACATCTCTATTTTTTTCAAAAAAAATAAAAAATTAATAATAATAAAATGTTTCATTTCGTTTTTTTTTAATATACTCCTATATTAACGCAAATATCAAGCTTTAATGTACCAACTGCAAGCCCTTTACATTGAAATCACCTTAAATGCATTTCCTTTGATTTTCAGATATTATCATTTTATATTTAGGAATTTCGAGCGACTCTTTACTAAAATACTTGAATCAAAATTTTATATTTTTAAAACAACTACATATGTGAGATCTAATAGTAGCAATAATACTTTCTTGACTAATATTTTACACAGTGAAGGGGACCCACCGCACACCCTGGGCAGTGTTAAGCGCAGAGCGTCCATATCGGCCCAGCACGTTCGCCGCCCAGTTGGCATTATTTTAATGCTAAACGCAGCCAACCCGCAGGCAGGACGACACGCACTCCTGCGACCTGAAGAGTCGCCCGTCCAAACCCTTCACTGTCCGAGCGTCTTTATTTAGAAAAATGTACACAATAATATGACAAAGGCAATTAACACAGATAAATAAGAACAATAAAATAAACAGAATAAAGATACATATATAAATACAGGTCATTGGTAGAGGACATTGAACAACGCAATAGCATAAATTTAAAAATGAAAAGGACAGTAGATTATAATGGAAAAAACTTATAAAACATAATAAGTCAGAAACGTTGTGCAAGAATGTTATATACATATATATAAAAGAAGGACTAATATGTTACACAGCCACTGAACGCTTCCAGCCGACGCACAGTAAATCGCCTAGAACAAGCTAGATAAGCCCGACGCGTGGGGCAGGCACAAAACCTTTTTCAACTAGTAAATGAGAAAGGGAGTAAAATAAAAACTTGGTTTTATGGGTTAGTTTTTCCTCCCTTTCTTTTAGCTCGTAGCGTCTGCGGTTTGTTGTCCGCCGGAAAAACTTTGGATCGATTTTTAACCCTTTTCCCGTAATCCAATCGAGCTGAAACTTTGCAGACAGACTCGTGGCGACGATAAAAATGATTTTACAGATTTTCGTTAATTTTTTTTAAATATTATAGTATAATTTTGGATTTTTCGAAATTTTAATGTTTTTTTCAAATTGGAATCAATACAAGTGAATAATGACCCCGACGCATGCAGCAGGCACGAAACCTGATTCAATGAGAAAGGGAGTATAATAAAAACTTGGTTTTTATGGGTTTGTTTTTTATAATAAAGTTTTATCTACTGAATAGTATAGTACTGATACCTACTTAAGTTTTTTAATATAAATATTCTAAATTATCAAAAAATGCGAAATTACTCAATAAAACAACAAAATATTATTTTAATTCATTCACAATCAAATCGTAGAACAAAATGTTTTTGTTCACCTAGCTTGTTCTAGGCCAGTGTGGCGAATCTTTTAGGATCCGCGTGCCAAAAATCCTCAAATATTATTTCTCGATTCTGTGGCGTGCCCAAACAGTAAAAAAATTAATAAAATAGAAAAAAAGGTTTTTTTCTGAATTTTTTTCACAAGGTTAAAAATGACAATAGTTTCCTAAAAATAAAGCCATAATCAATAAACATACACATCAGTTATTTATCAATGAGATTTTTTCTGTTGTACATTCCATGACAAATTCTTAATATCTGATTCATATTTCGTCACTTTTAGTAATACACGCGCCCAAGTGCATTCATCAGTCATTCTTTTTCTTGAATTACATTTTATGAAATTCATTTCTGAAAATAATGACTCCCAAGCAATGTAGAAGAAAAAATTGATAGTATTGCTCTGGCTAATTTCTTTAAATCGCTAAAAATTTCTGGAATGACGTTCCAATGTCTCATTATTTCTTCTTCTGCATATTTATTAATTTTGTTCGTTAATCGATTGCTTTCAATTATTTCCAAATTCAATTTTTTTTAAATTTAAAAAAATATTTGGCGACGATTGCTATCAACTTAACAAATTATCGTTATTTAAACTGTTATCTCTCCTGGAACCGGGTACTCAACAACGATCCATGGATCCAAGAACCATAAAACCGTCCGGAAGGCTGAAATATTGCGTCATAAAATGTAGTCAATGAGTTCGCACTTAACATGACACGAGCCAAAATAACAGCAAGATGATTATCGCGTTTTTTTAACAGTTAACGGAGAGGAACCGAGAAATTTCTATCGCACATTTTTATCTATTAATATAATTGCAGCGATAAATGGAGCCACGTGTTATACAGGATGTACCAGAGCTAGCAGCAGAAACACGGCCGGTAGATTCCTGACTATGTTATGAGTCTAAAATGTTCAAGTAACCATGACAAAATATCAATATTTATGGAGATATGCAATAAGATCGGTCGAGACCTTGAGCCTTTCACACTGTAGGTAATACCAACTCCCGGCAAAACTCTTTTATATATCGCTCGTCTAATTTGTTCTACTCTATATTCAGCGACTTGGATCTTTTCAATTCATCATTCTATGAATTTAAAACTCTTGGATATTCACCTCAGTCATAAACCTTTTTTTTCCTCTTCTTTAATTCATCTACTTTCTTTTGAACAGACTGTAATTAACAGATATGTAATTTTTATCTTGTATCTTTCTTTAATTCACATTTTTTATTTTGTCCAGACCTCGTATATATATATATATGCAGATGTATTGATCAGATATTTTTATGCTATATATACATCGTTTGCACTTTTTTTATTCCTTTCTCTTTTCCTTTTTACTAAGTAGATTTTTCCTTTCCTATCCATTCCTTATTCCCCTTTTACCTTTAATTCTTTGACTCTCGTAGTTTGTCCGTAACATAAAACTTTCACTTTTTTTTTTGTTTTTTTATATGTTAATAACATGTTAATTCTGTGGAAACTTGTAAGATGGTCTCTATACTGTTCAATAATCACGTGTAATCTGATATTATACGTACTGTTAGTTTCCCATGAATAAATAAAATAAAATAAAAATAAAAATTTGCATTTTTTTTCGATATTTCTGACTTATCTTTTTGCAAAAAGTTGAACTATCATTACAGTAACTTATGTCGATTATGAAAAATTCAATCGCTTTAATAACAATGGAAAATGTTGAAAGAGAAATATTATTTAATAGTGTACTTATTTTTTATATTATAATGTTTATAATATTTAACAGTCGCCGACTTAGGACATATAACACATTTGCTCTTTCAACTTACAATAATAATACGGCCCACTTTAATTCTTTATCTAGAATGTAGAGGTCATACAACAAAATAGAAAATAACCATATCGTCCTCATTGGCATATTCCATGACAGTTTGTTTCCACGAATATAAGCGAACTATTACCAAACTTGTGAAATAGCTGTTTAGTCTCTTTATTCAACTTCACTCTGTAATATCACTTTTTTGGTTCTTTCTTGTAGATGTTTTAGCCTTTATTTTATCTCTATGTTAGCCGATAAAAGTGATGATAAGCATTTAAACTAATTAAATCATAATTGTATTATCTGTATCATGTTGGGTGTTTTTCATTGTTTTTAAACCAGTAAAATAAATAAATATTAGCTAATGATAAACAATTATGGTATCATCAACTAAATAAAGATATATAAATAAAATAAACATGAATTGAATATATGCCATTGAAAAATATAAATAAACAAAAAGTAACCCAAAAAAAAACAAGTTTTTACAATACTCCCTTTTTTTATAAAATATAAAAATAATTAAAGAAGAATTAAAACATATAACATAACACTAAACTTACAGGAATTTAATATATATTTCTAAAATGTCAGATGTTTTGAGATGTCAAGATTTTGATAAATTCAATTATCATCAATATCATACCTTATGAATTTCCAGCGTCAAATGATTTAGTCAGAATCAGATTTGAGTAATGTAGAATTCTTCAAAACTAAGCAGAAATCTAAAAGAAATAAATTATTATTTGATTTTTTCCCAAAAAACCCAATTTTGCTGTCATCTGTGAACCAATTGTTTTGTAAATTTTCGAAATTCGTAGTTATGTACCTACTATACCGACGGAGTAATTCAAATTTTAAATATTCCGTGGCGTCGTCGTTAGGCCGCCGTTGGTAGTAATCAATTTTTTTTAATGATTTCAATTTGAAAAAACCATTAAAATTTCTGAAAATCCAAAAATTATACTTTAATTTTTTTTTTCTTTTTGAAGAAAATTTGATAGATCTTCGTGATCGTCGCTACGAGTCTGCTTGCAAAGTTTCAGCACCATTGGATCACGGGAAAAGGGTTAAAAATCGATCCAAAGTTTTTTCGTCAATGAAACAAGCAAGCAGACACCACGAGTTAAAAGAAAGGAAGTAATAATTAAGGGATGTTTACACCGGAATGCGGTGACACATTCCACGTCTTATCGCTCGCTAATTAGGCCGGCCGAAACATAGACGGTTGCTATAGCTTAGTGGTCAGAGCACCGGCCCCGGAAAGGAGGTGACCTGGGTTCGAATCCCAGTAGTAAACTAATATTTTTTCTGAAAAATTACAATTTTACAAATATGAATGTTTTCTTGAATATTTATAAAAAGTATTTTAAATAATTACTAGACAGACTCTCCAGATGAATGGCAATGTTTTTTTTAGTATACATTATTTATATGAAAAATTGACAAATTGATTCATTCATCTCATAATGTATTAAGCGGCACATTGGCTTTATTATATATACAGCGAGGAAATGTTATATTGCACATAACACGACATATTATTACTGTCTTTTGCATTTATTTCAACGCGAAAACCACAAATATGTCGGCGAATAGCCGCCAGATTCGCCATTGTGCTGAAACTCGAGCAGGTAGGCTCGTAATAAGCCCTTTTTGGAGGCCGCCGCACAGGTCCTGTGCGAAACTGGGGAAATCATTAATTAAGATGTTTAATTGCACGCATAGTTGTCCTGATTGGGCGTAATCCAGTAATTATGTCCTTACAACATTCTAAAAAAATATCGTCCTTAGGTTTTCACGGCCGTTCAGAATCTTCTGTGTATAGTTTTCTGGGATATTCTGCCGTGTGTATGTACATCAGCCCTGATGATGGACCCTGCAATGGGATCCGAAACGTTGGCCAGAGAGGTCACATACACACGGCAGAATATCCCAGAAAACTATACACAGAAGATAAAAAAATATCGTTAGCATAAATTGATCCATAAAAAAACACTAACCCATAAAAACCAAGTTTTTACTTTACTCTCTTTCTTTGTAAATTAAGTTTACCATCATGTAATTAAATAATTGATTGACTGAAAATGAAACATGTCTAGACAAATATCTATGTCAAAAATCTCTCTAAAAATATCTCTTTATTATTTGATTTCTTCCCAAAAAACCGAAGTGTGCTGTCATCTGTGAACCAATTGTCATAAATTTTCGAAATTCGTAGTGAAGTACCTATTATACCTACCGACGGAGTAATTCAAATTTTAAATATTCCGTGACGTTATCAGGCCGCCGCGCCGTTGGTAGCAATCAAACTTTTGTAATGATTCCAATTTAAAAAAAACCATTAAAATTTCTAAAAATCCAAAATTATACTATAATTATTAATTTTTTTAACTAAAATTTGATATATCTTCTTGATCGTCGCCACGAGTCTACTTGCAAAGTTTCAGCTTGATTGGATCACGGGAAAATGGTTAAAAATCGATCCAAAGTTTTTTCGACGGCAAGCAAGCAAGCAGAAATGTTACAGTTATAACTATTTTATTATATTATTTGACGACGACGTTGTATTACATACCCTGTACAACTACAAAATACTCTCACAAATATATGTGCTTGAACATCCCTGCCCAATCAACGAAATCTCCAAGCTTATATTATACCATGTCATATATAACACCAATTCGGCCTCTTTTTATCCTCTGCCTGATTTGATCAATTACTGCAACGATATTTCATCCAGTAACTGGGACCTCTGTTTAAAAGTGAAATAGCAATAAACTTATTAACAATCGTTTAACCATAAGCGATATTCGGCCATGTCGAAGAACGTTGCATTTCATACGATTAACCTTAGAATATACTCAAACTAATTTCTTTTAATTCCTTTATTGAAAATAAAAATATTACGTACATTTTACATTGAATATTACATTATTTTTAATACATGTTTAACTGTCCCCAGTAAAGTAATACTTGTGTTTGAGGACAGGAGTATGGTACATAAGAGCATGATTGAATAAGTATGTATAAGTTAATAATGGAACAGTGTAGAGAAATACAAACATCATAAGATAAATATTAGTGACTCAAGTGTACCTACTAATTATTTCGAAGTATCGTTATTTTTTATAATTCTAACTATTTTTTATTTTAATTATGTATACTAGAAGTAAGCAATCGGCTTCGCCGATTGCTTACTTCTAGGCCCTGCGGGCGGCTGTTGTGGCCGCTGCGCGGCCAATTGTGTTTGGTGTGCAGCAAACACAATTGTTTATCTATGCCTACGTCAGCAATTGTTTCTAGCAAATTTCCACTTTTAATTACGGGTAGTTTAGATATAATTAAGACAAAGTATTTAATCGGTATTTCTAACCGATTAATAAGTCAGAGCGGAATAAACCACAGTTCGATAGGTAGGTACCTACTCTCTTCTCTTCTCGCAGTGTTAATTACTTTAATCTTTGTTTAATTTGGTTTGTTACATAAAAAAAATAATATAAAAAATGAATGTTCAAAACCAAAAATGTAATTAAAATATCAACAAAAAAATATTCTCGACCGTAAAAAAAAATTCGATCCTGGCAGGATTCGAACCTGGCATCTTCTGATCCGCAGTCAGACGTGTTATTCATTGCGCCACAACGCGGCACAAACAACGCGGCAAAATTATTGCATACAAATAGAAATCATCATCCAAATGCAGAAACGTACGACATTGGTTGGAGTAATTAATATTATAGATTCTATTTGTTTTATGTGTTTCTTGAATTTTGTATAGTGTTCTTCAGTTCTAATATTCATTGTAAGTTATTGAAATATTTGACACCTAGATATGTGTAAGATGGTGTTAGCATCCTATTATTTGCGCTCTTTGGCTATGACTATGAGTATTATGAGTTTGTGGTGTATTTATATTTTGTTTAGTGAATGTTTCTTTATGTATTTGTAAAATTGAGGTGTTTTTGTATAATCTGTCTTATGTTGGTACATTAATTTCTTAAAAAAGTAAAACGTACCTGTGATAGCTGATATTTTCTTCCCGTTTCCAGTCCTATTAGAACACCCTTCCATTGCACAAGAAGGCATATAATTTTTTTGTATTTGCACTTAAATACACAATTATTATCCAAAATACGGAGAAAAAATTTGACAGCTTTACCGACTTTCTGCCCTCATTCGTAACTATGAAGGCAGGAGAATTTTTTTGTCCCTTTTTCTCTCATGTGTTACTATATTGTTTAAACTGAGTAAGCTCTATTTTACCATTTTTTTTATTTATGGTTTTTGTGTTTAATTTGTAGAACTCCATATTTATTTTCTGTTTAACTGTTTGATAATGGCCTTACAAGCCGAAACAGCTGTAACACATATAAATACTTAACCCGTAGAACTTAATAATACTACCACGTGTACAGTTTTATACACTCAAAGCGATTAACTGGATTTACTTTGGTACCCTGTATCTACTGTAAATTTTCGCAGTGGTTTAATACATTTTTTCTAAATTCTCCACCACAATTGCATTCTTTAAAATGTTACTTTCTTAATTTTTTGATAATCATCATTAACAGCCTGTTAAGTCTTGAGTAAGCCTTATCAGTTCTTGTCCTTTGAAAAAATTCACAAAGGGCACAAGACAATTAGGGGTGAATTTAACAGAATCAGAAAGGAGTTAATTGAAAAAAGTTAATTTAATAAAGAATAATGAAAAAAAAAAAATTCATCAATCGATCAAAAAAACAATCAATTGTTAATTAAACGGTGATCTACCCAAAAATATAAACGAGATGGGAATTAGGGATTTCAAATAAAAAAAATACTTTTTTTGGCACTAGCTGTGCCCTCGCGGCTTCGTTTGGATCGTCATAGAACTTTCGCGAACCTTCTAGAACATTCTCCTTCCAGAACTTTCAAGAAATGTATCAAATGTACAGGAACCTTTCCTGACGACACATTCCGCCACTCACCGTTTAGAACCTTATAGAACTTTCGGGAATTTTCTAGAACCTTCATCTTCCATAACTCTCTAGAGCAGGTTTTTCCGGAACCTTCTAGACTCACCGACACAGTCGGCGCGCCTATTTTGAAACAATCTGAAGCATTTGCGGCCTTCCCATAACAAAACAATGTAATAGAAAGCACATTTTCGTCACCCACCCCCACCCACGCACAGCCACCCCCACCAAACTCGCATATTTTCGACGTGACATCAAGGGCTGTCCACCACCATAACCACCGGTGGGTGGTTGTGGCTGGTTGTGGAGAAAACTTCTCGGGTAGGGAAACACGGGTTTCTTTATATATATATATATATATATATATATATATATTAGGTCCTTACATATGAAATTGGCGTTTAGTATGGGAGGAACATAAAGCCGATTTTTTTTATTATAATATATTTATTTAATCAAAGTATGTACCATTGCTATCTATGCACTTTTGCCATCTCATAGGTAGTTCATCGATCCCTTTACTAAAAAAACCATTCGGACGGGAATCAATAAAATCTTTGAAGGCGGTTTGGACTGCCCCATCGGAGTTGAATTTTTTCCTTTGCAAGAAGTTATCCAAATTTCGAAAAAAATGGTAATCTGTTGGGGCAAGGTCCGGAGAGTACGGTGGATGTCTTAGACATTCCAATTGAAGCTCCTCTAATTTGGTAGCCGTCTGTTGTGCAGTGTGTGGTCTAGCGTTATCATGAAGCAGCAGTGGCCTAGAGCGATTAACCAGCCTCGGTTGTTTAGCAGCTAGCTTTTCCATCATGGTTTGCAGTTGCTGACAATAGACATCTGCCGTAATCGTCTGGCCAGATTTAAGAAAGCTGTAGTGAACGACACCAGCACTAGTCCACCAAACGCTCACAAGTAACTTTTTTGGAGTCAATTTTCGCTTGGGGCATGGTTTGGCTGGTTCGGCAGGGTTCAGCCATTGCGATGAGCGCTTCCGATTATCGTACAGGATCCACTTTTCATCACAGGTAATGATTCGATTTAAAATCCCTTCATTATTGTGCCGGTTGAATAATGCAACGCAGCAGTCAACGCGCGTTTGTTGATTTGCTTCACTCAATTCGTGAGGTACCCACCTTTCAAGCTTTTTCACCTTACCAATTTGCTTCAAGTGGATTAAAACAGTTTTATCACTAACACCGCAGCCTGCAGCTAACTCGGATGTGGTTTGCGATGGATCCGCTTCCACAATAGCCTTCAATTCTTCATTATCAACTTTGGTCTCGGCCGTCCACGGGGCTTGTTCTGCAGGTCGAAATTTCCAGAACGAAAACGTTGGAACCAAAAACGCACTGTGTTTTCTTTTGCGGCACCGTCGCCATACATATCATTAATCCTTCGAGCCGTTTCTGCAGCACTGGTGCCACGGTGGAACTCGTACTCGTAAATAACGCGATATTTCAAGTTTTTCATTTTGTAAACTGAGTGACGCAAAGAAAAAAACAATTGAGGAAAAAACAAATGAATTATAATTTTCAAAACACAAATACATGAGTAAATAGCTGTATAAATTTGGATTTGGAATTCCTAGCCAAAGAGAAGATATTTGAGATCAAATTTGCCAGTACGGCAAAACGTGAATTTCATATGTAAGGACCTAATATAAAGCGCCTGGAGATTTAATGAAAAATAGTATATTAAATATGGACGGTGTAAATCCGCCACATGTAATGGTGTTCTCAATAGCGTAATATTAAAGATCAGGCGCTGTGGCCGCTACAAAGCGGAGAAACCGATCTCCGCGCTCATTAATTAAGAAAGTGGTGATGGCTTCAAATTACTTTTGTTCTCCACTCTTACTATCGGTGCTTTCTCAAAGGCCGGAGGTCGCTCGCTGATGCTGGGACGAAGAGATGAGTCGTTCGCGCTCTCGGCCGACACAATTAAACCTAATCTCTGGCGCAAAATTATAAGGTTAAATGTGAATCATTGTGGAAACATACAAAATATATACATTCACGAGAAACTAAATATGTACAGTAACAAATCATACGAACTTGTATGCAGATATTATGGTTCGGATATGAAAGAAGATGACTATTTTAGTAGTATTTCGGATATGTAATGAGATATCTATCTCACAATGCAGAGAGAGATTGCTGTAAATCAAAGTTCTGTAAGAATGAGAACAGAGGCATGGTTTGGCCCAAAGAGGTTACAAAATTTAAATTACCAAAATGTACGCGACGCGAAATCGCCGCGTACGTGGGGAAAACAACTTGGGATTATTGGAAAAAATGGACTGTATTTGGATCAAGAAGTATAGGACTTTCGACTCACCTTTTTGTCTCTTGGCGTCCTTCCAGATGTCACTTCATTAAACAACTGTTTCACTCGGTTGTTTGGAGAAGTTTGGAACACAACGTGCGTTCTCCCGAAGTCCGGCGGTGACGAGGTTATAAATGTTTATAAATGCCCAAACAAAACAAGACAAAAATTGGCGCTTTTAACAACGAGACTTGTCGAAACGAAAGGTAAAATGGAACTTTGAAACTTCACAAACATGATAAATTTTACAGGTTACCAGTCTACTTTACAGCTTTTCCATAACACGGTAAACAAAGAAATGTGTGCCACATTACAGCCGAAGTTCATGGAATGTATAAGATACGAGAAGAAGAAAAAAGTTATAAATTATTTCCCTTAATACCTTAGATATTTGTTATGTCAACAGTTGTTACCGACTGTGCCAGTTGTAAGTCAAAAGTTAGCGCTTTTACCACTGACAGTCGTTTTGCTAGCGGTGCCAAATGCTCTTGACTGCGTCAATAGTCGATCCTGGTTGGGCTAGTGGAAGTATCCATTCCAGCAGAGCTTCCTCTGGTGGAGTGGGTGTCCTGTAAAAATAATAAGATGGAGGTACCTTGACGATATTTATCGTACACAAGTATCACAGTACTTCTTGGGTACTTACTCTACGACAATGGTCAGCAAAAAAGTCTTGCTACACGGATATTTAAGCATTCTCTCCGGACAGACGTCACCATACGCTCACACATACACATCCATGTGTCCGCTGCTCACGCATGCTTTTATGTACATCATAATATTAGTAGGTACCTAGCGAAGAAGGTGCTTTCTAGTAATCCAAGAGGATGAAGGTATGATGGGCCTTAATTGTGATGGTGGACCTTACTCTACAGGACGAAATGAACTGGCAATAATCTACATTGAAGACAAATTTTTAAGGCATCCAATTAATGATGTTGTTGATTATCTGCTTTACATTAGTCATTAATTATCTTTGTTATATTAATTAATGTTTCAGGTATGACTGCATCATAATCAGGATCGCCGTTGCACATTGTCTATCCATCCATCCTCAGCGTTACAACCCTTGGTGGGCCCTAGCTGTCTCCAAGATAGTCCTCCATGCTGCTCTGTCGCTGGCTGCCATTTTCCAGTTTTGCTGCCCCAGGGCCCGGCAGTCCCCAACGACACCACCTAACCACCGCAGTTTTGATCTTCCGCGTTGCATATTGTACCGCCCTTATATTTTCTACAAGACCAATTAGATATTAATGTATAGAATTATTATAACCTGATTGACAACCATTAGCTAAAATGCAATTCTGTTCGGGTTCTTTCGTATTTTTCGCTATTTTTAAAGACACGTTCATAATATTAATATTTTTTTAACATACAGACTCTAACTTGTCGAAGAGACATAGCTGACACGGTGATGCTATTCAAAATAACACACAATCTGGTTGATAGTCCGGAACTTCTTCAACGAATATCTTTCCACATCCCAACTCGCAATAACAGACATTCACCTACTTTTTATCTCCCCCTTTGTAAGACCAACTCAAAACAAAACTCCTTTATCTACAGATCCACAAATTCATTTAACACAATTGACAATTTCAAAACGACATAAAACAAACAATATCTACACAACCGCACCCAAACTAATTCGTACAATTTATCCTCCCTTCTACTCCCGTCCCATATTCCCCTACACCCTCTCCACTCGCTCTTAAAATTATTTTACTACGTCACATTTGTTCGAATAAATTACTATGTTCAGTGGAAAATTTGTAATTGGCATAATTTTAATATCCATTATTTTATATTTGTTAATATGTTAATATGCTCTTAATTTTCTCTTAAATAAATAAAAAATTTAAAAAAATAAAAAATAAGTACATATTTGAAAATGAGTATGTGCATGTCACATCAGTCCTGATGATGGAACCTGCAATGGTATCCGAAACGTCGGCCAGAGAGGTCACATATACACGGCAGAATATCCCAGAAAGCTATACACAGAAGATTCTGAACGGCAGAAGAAATTGTAATTGAAATATCGTACTTGCTCGGCGCTGTGCCGTGCAGTCTATAATTCATTCATATTTTGTGGCCAGTACTGTGGGATATTCCACAATCATTTCTCCTCCTTCTGCGGATACATTATTTGGTAAACAGTATTAGACAACAGTAATATTAACGGTATTTGGAATCATTTACGTCCTAGCTCACACATCTTAACGAAAGCCATCACAAAAATGTTCAAATTCTGTCAATGTATATATTTTATTCAGGGACTTCTACCTAAAAACAAAGTTAAAAGTAAAGTGCAAACAATATCCCAAATTCCTCTAATCCACTACTCGAATCACCCACTGAAGGACTCTTTTCGCTTGCCGGAATTTATTCCCGATACGTTTCTAGCTGGCGATGACCATAATGTGACCCGTAAAATCCGTTAGCCGCTTTGCCATTAGGGAAGATTCGCCACAGCAATAAGCCCCAAGGATTTATGTCATAATATTTTCTGGAAGAAATATTTTAATAGATTACGGCATAGGTGTGTGGGGTGGAGGTCGTCGGCCACTTTTTATGGGGTGCAAAATATTAAACGTTTGCATCGTTAATTTCTCCACGGATCAGGAAGAAAGGATAAATTATTGTGAACTTCAGTGATTCTTAAACGTTTCTACATATGGGTGTACCAGAGCTAGCAGCAGAAACTTGGCCGATAGATTCCTGACTATGTTATGAGTCTAAAATGTTGAAGCACCCATGACCTAATATCAATAGATATGGAGATATGCAATATCAAAGTTTGCATTTTTTTCTAAATATATCTGACTTATTTTTTGCAAAAAGTTGAACTATCATTACAGTAACTTATATCGATTGTGAAAAATTCATTTGCTACAAAACAACTTAAATAAAATGATAAAAACCTTGTAAAAAATAACTTAGTAGGTGGTTAAATGTTACTCTCTATTAGGTTTTGGGATTTATTTGACAATCTTTACAAAGTAAGATGTCTTCCAGGAATATTACAGCGCGCACAGTACAAAGATCGTCGATGGAATGTTGTAGCTTCGGCATCTAGGAGACAGCGCGGGGAGATATCCGTTTCTTGATTTCTATTGGCTGAAATCTTCTACTTACGGCTTATGGTTAGATCTCAAAAGGTATCGTCGTAGGTCCCAATCACCGCACGATAAAATAATATCTCAACTCTACCATCGGTCCCTCTCTTCTTCAGCTCTCATCCACATAAAGCCAACATCTTTCATTCATTCACATTCACGATTGGTGTACTATCAATAAACTTCACTTAAATACAGATAAATGCCAAAGTATCACCTTCTGCAGAATTAAAAATCCAATTGTTTTTAACTATCAGATTGATAATATCCATCTAAATAAAGTATATGAGGTCAATGATTTGGGAATCACAATTGATTCAAAATTAAACTATATAAGTCACATTAACAATATCTCCAACAAAGGAATGAAAATGCTTGGATTTATAATTCGCAATTCCCAAAACTTTAACAATCTTTCTACTTGCATACATCTATAGAAATCCCTAGTTAGAAGTCAGTTAGAATACTGCAGCCCTCTATGGTCACCATATTACACAAGCCACATTCCACACAATAGAAAAAGTACAATACAAATTTTTAAGATATTTAAACTATAGGTTACGTATCCCAATAGAGCAAATTAACTACAACTATCTTCTACAAACGTCAAGTCTAACGAAACTCTGTGATAGACGTATAATAGCTGACTTAATTTTTCTATTCAAAATAATTAATAGTAACAGATTGGATGCACCTGACCTTCTATCCCTTATTACAATCAACGTGCCACAAAGGCATACCCGTTCCCAAAATACTTATTTCTGCAACAAAACGAATACTGCGCACTTCCAACACTGTACGATTAACAGATTACTTACACTAGGGAACGAATACGCACACATATCGGATATCTTCAGTGTTACATTAGAGTGCTACCGTACTCATCTCAATAAATACTTCTTAGAGAAACAAGGTAGTCCATTTTAGTTTCTAACTCGGTTGCTTCATAATTTCATAAATTGTAATTAATTCACCGTTTAACTTTTTGATACTATTGATAATGTATATTATTTCTTTTTTATACTTGTACTATTTTATATTTACTCTGTATTTTAATTTTATACCTTTGTTATTTTATTCTGACTTTTGTCACTATTACGCTTTTTATATTTACTCTGTATTTTATATCTTTTATCTTTTTTATCTTATACTTACTTTTATTTACTTTCTCAATTTATATTATAAATTATTTTTTCATTTTATATCATAAATTACTTTGTCAATTTATATTATAAGATGTATTTTGTGTAACATAAAATTACTTCTTAGGGAAATAAGGCAGTCCATTTTAGTTTCTAACTCTGTTGCTACATAATTTCATAAATTGTAATTAATTCTCATTTGTTAACATTTTTATACTATTGAATATATATTACTTCTTCTTAATACTTTTGTTATTGTATATTTACTCTGTAATTATTATTTTTTTATCTCTGTTATTTTATGCTTACTTTTTTAACATTATTATGTTATTTTATATTAACTCTGTATTCTACATATTTTATCTTTATTATCTTATGCTTACTTTTACTTACTCTCATTTTATATTATAAGGTAATTAGTACAACATCAAATTACTGTAATAGGTTTTGTAACCGTTGAAATAAATAAATAAATATTTAAATCTCTCTTTAGGTCTACTACCCTCTGCGCTTCTGTTCCTATGGGCGGGCCATGGACACCATTATATGAATCTTCTGTGTATAATTTTCTGAGATGTTCTGCCGTATACATCTGATCTCTCTGTCTGAGGTTTCGGATCCCAGATTCTGAACGGCTATATATCGTCTGTCAGCCTCGGTGCCAATATAGTTCAGTGATCGTCTTGACAAACTTTGTATTGAAATCACAACCAGTAATTTATTGAAAAGGTTTTAACAATTATTTCCAAAGTTTAGATAATTTACAATAATAAACAGTTTGAGGATCGTGGTGTCGGGTTGCCCACCGAGATCGTATAACTGTAACTTGTCTTATTTTGGTGGGAAAATTGTGATATATTAAATAGCTGAGGGCTAAATTTGATGCTGCGTTTTTTATGCACTTTTATTGCGAGCGATTAACATTTCGAGGACATTAAGGTGCAAAAAAATGCCACCCTGTAGACCTGAGCAACATTTTTAATGTCTCGGAGAGCTAATTTTATATCTCTTCTGATTTAATAAAAGGTAGGTAGGACATGTATTCTTTTTAATTTTGCTATTGCTTTGGTATTCAATAATATGTTGTTACTATCCATACATATGATTCTTTACGTATATTCTTTTTACTTTCATTATTGCTTTTGTATTCAATCTTATCTACTGTTTTTACTCTCCACATTCTATATTTATATCCTCAATTAATTGATTAGTTTTATAGTTATGTAGTATTTTGTTTTATATTTATATTATTTTGTTCTCACTATATTGTAAGCCGCTCATCTCGGCACAGGTTCGTCCTAGTGACATGTGCGCACGAACGCCACCTAAGATATTTATTTACTGATGAACGGAACATCAATGGTCTGACTTTTCAGGAATGATATACAACAAGCGTAATGTGAGAACGGGCTGCAAAGCAGAGAGAGAAATCACAAAAGAGCAAAGCCGTATCTCATAAAAGAACTGTCAAGAAAATTTCAACTTTTAGGCCGGCACCACACCGAGCGGATCATCGGTCGACCCGCTGGCGGAACGCTCGCTTCGGCGTCTGTTCGGTTCTCCGCCCGCGGAACTTATGTCAACGTAAAGTCGGCGACGTCGCTTCCAAGTTTTGAATGCAACGCGCCACATTCGACGGATCGTCCGTACTGCGTACGCGCGTGTGTTTGTTGCAAACTTAATCCGCCGCGGAATATTGTATGTGACTGCTAAATTCGGTTGCGGATTTGACGCGACGTATTTGTATATACATTGTGCCTCTGAGCTAGTAGCAAAAGCTTCGAGGAAGTCTTCTTCACTCAATTTTGAATAGAAAATATTCTTTACATTTTGGGTGAATGTCGACAGTTACGAAGAAATGCGACATCAAAGTTTGCATTTTGTCAATATTTCTGTCTTTATCTTTTGGAAAACGTTAGAGATCACGAAATTAATTTTTATTCAATATTAAGAATTCGTTTGTCAATATAAGTCAAATAAAATATTTAAAACCTTACAGAAAATTTAAAAATATATTTTAATTTACTGTATTGATATCCGACGTTTTACAGAAAATAATTCAGAAACATTGAAAAAATTCAAACTTTGATGTCGTTTATCTCCGTAACTCTTCGAAATTACACTCACAAAAAAGGGGATATTTTCTATTCAAAATTTAATGAAAAAGATTCCTCCGAAGTTTTTGACACACCCTCTGTAAGTACGGTAGAAAAGGATAAAGTACGCACGAAATACACAAATCATTTCATTTGTCGAAGTTTTCTCGATGGAGTGCAGCGTGCTGGTGTCGAACCACGTGCCGGTTGGTCCAGTGTGGGAACACGGCCGTGGTGAGGGAGGCTGTGCCGGCAACATTAGCGGTGCCGTGACTAATGAGGCGATTTATTGGAGGCTCCCTTGCGGCCGCCCTCAAAGGACGCGCCCCTGAGTTAAGTTATAAATCGCGTATCCTTCGTCATCTTATCCGAATCAAAACTAACTGCTATTTTACGCCGCAAAGAAATAACCGCCCGGAAAATTTTGCCATAAATCGAACGATATAGATATCCTTCGATCACGCCTCGAGACATTATCCCTCGGCTATTAGATATTAACCCTATGTAATCGATTGATTTTCAGCATTTTAAATGAGAAAAAAATTACTTTTGGCATGGTAGCGATCATTGTTTTATTTGTAACTCGAAATACAATAGTTGCCTTAGTTTTTTCAGCCAGGATATTAGCCATTAACTGTTTTTTTAACCGGTTATTCATGTTACAGTTATTTGAGATTAGTATCGGATTGTAGTATCTATTGTTTAGTGACGATGGTTGCCGTGGATTTGCGAAAAATCAGTAACTATTGGTCGACCACAATCAAAAGACCATTCCCTAGCTTTGTCCAGTAAGAAAAAAACGGGAGAAAATTTTCCTGGCAAGCCCTATTACGAGGCTCAATATGATATTCCAAATAAATATATTTTTTTTAGTCTAAAAAAGATTACTTACTTACTAGAAAAACTTCTTTTGTGTTCATTTTTTGCATCGTAACAACACACATTTTTGCGCACAGTCCTTTGAATGCGGTCTAGCTATAATCATCAATACAATCAGATACACATTTCAAATAACGGTTATTGTAGAACCGGTTAGAATATTATCCTTACAGGATATGATGTTTTTCTATGTCTCATGATATGGATAAAATATTACAGTTTCCGTATTTTCATTGTTTATCTAATCTTATCTTTTTATCTTTTAAATTTATTTTCATGTTAATTAGGTACTTTATACTGTCATTTTCCATATATAACTTTTAAATATTTTGATCTATACTTCGATTTTTAAATATTATTTTTGTTTTCCTGACGAAGAAGCCATTGGCTTCGAAACATGTTGAGTTTTTTCAATAAATAAGTGGTTTTAACAAAGTTAATTTATATCAATTACAATTTTAAAAAAAACTTTGTTTTGTGGAATTATGTATTTTCATTTACTAGTACATACTACTACAATACTTCTAGACAATTAAAGCTGAAATTCATACATGCAAAAGCAGGCCATTTTAAAGGGGTGACGGCTAATTTATTACAATTATTGCAAAATATTTTAGTTTTTTTACATGCAATTTATGTTTTAAAAAACACTGTTTCTTAAATTATTTGTGTGTTTTTTCAATCCTTTTTAGATAATTGATAACTTTTTTCTTTAATAAATTAAAGAAAATACATTATTATTTTAAAATTAATACAAAAAACAAAAAATTATTCTCGATTTCATATTTTAGCTATTTAATCAAGGCACTGCGTATTGTGTCATAAATACTTTGCGTCTTGATTAAATATCTAAAATCAGGAATATCGACAAAGATTTTTATTTTTTTAATATTTATTATAAAATTATAATATCGATTCTTTTGACTATTGAAGTAAAAAAGTTGTCAACCATGAAAAAAGAATTGAAAAAACCCCACAAAAAATAAAATATTTTTAAAAATAGTATTTTTTAAAACATAAATTGCAAGTAAACAAACTAACAGATTTCAATAATTGTAATAAATTTAAGATAATCGCTTACTTTGTAATATTATTGAATAAAAAAGACATCTCAACACGCCGTTCAGTCATAAAAGGCCCACAAAGTGGAGCAATTTTCTTCATTTTTAAAACATCGAAGGTTTTGTAATTTATTAATCAATTATATAATTTAGTTTGTGACATTTTAACAAGATATCCGTACATAAAATATATGTAACCTGATGAATAAATTTTAAAATGAGATATTTCCCTACAAAAATCAAAAACGCAAGAGAATATATGAGAAAAAATGGTGAAATTTGCTCACTCTGAGTTTAGTATTTGTAACATTACTAGAGATAATGAGTCGGCACTGAAATCGTTATAATTATTTTAAATAACAAATAGTGAAAATAAACAGCATTGTTATTATTTTTAAACAATATTTAAATTTTAATAAGTGTGCGGCCGCACACCTTACAGGGAACATTACAATAACGTCTATGCATCTCTGGTTTCAGCCCAATAATAATAGTGTTGTCAATTCTGCCGTGAACGTTTGTAACAGTTCTTCAAATTTTGGCCGCGCCCCGCAGATCCGAGACGAAACAGCACTATTACACCCATATCAAATATTTGGATAGAATGAAAAAACATTGACACATTTTGATTCCCAGAATTAATTCGGGAATCGGGGAATATCAGCCGACGTGACAGGGGGAGGTTCTGACGAGGTGGGCTGGGCTGGATCAAAGCAGACGGCCGCGGTAGTTGGGAAGCTCCAGCAAGTTGCAGCTCTAGGCTAAACTTAAAGATACGGTAGACATGCAGGGTTATTTGTAAAACATTAATAACCTCGCAGGACTATATTCCCGCCTTGATTATGAGTCGAAAATGTTCAAGCTATTATGATCAATAGTTATGGAGATATGCGACATCAAAGTTTGCATATTTTTTTTCCTATATTTCTGACTTATATTTTGTAAAACGCTGAACTATCATTACAGTAACTTGTATTATATTTTCATTATTTTAACAAGTTAAATAAAATGATAAAAACCCCTAAAAATTATAAATTGGAATGTTTTCCAATTGGAATTCGAAGGTTTTATTATTTTATTTGACTTGTATTTAAGGGAATGAATTTTTTATATTTGATATAAGTTACTGTAGTGATAGTCTAACGTTTTACAAAATAAGAGTCAGAAATATTGAAAAAAAATGCAAACTTTGATGTTTAAACTTTATCTCCATAACTATTGAAATTAGGTCATAATAGCTTGAAAATTTTCGACTCATAATCAAGGCAGAAATATAGTCCTGCGAGTTATTATTACTAATATTTTCCAAATAACCCTGTATAAGGTATCGTAAAATTAATTATTTGTAATGTTTATGACATTTGTAATTCGAATTTCATAATAAACAACATTTGTACTTTGATGTATTTTTGTACTTCTGTGCATCGAGTTTTGACTTTTTTTGTATTTTTTGATTGCAAAAATTAATGTTTGGACACTTGTATAGTATGTAGTGAAATGCGTTATTGTAGCTATAAAATCCATTGGAAATATTATGGTGGTGACTTACTTAATTCAATTCATGTTTTCTGTCATTGGCATACCGCTGTTCAAGATATTTGTATGTTTTTATCATTTATCTACACTTCTATACTAATATACAAAGAGGTAAGGTTTGTGAGTTTGTAAGTTTGGATGTAGGAGGTAGTCTCCGAAACTACTCGTCCGATTTCAAAAATTTTTTCACCAATATTTAGAATCTACTTTCAGGGCAGTTATTGGCTATATATTATCCCGTTAAAATAAAAGGGCTTTTCTGGGGACCCATTTTACAACGTAATTCGACGAAAAAATGGTCGAGCGATACGTTTTTTACAAACGCTGCCTTAACGGTAAGAGATATATAAATACTGTCTATAGAGAAGTTGTAGAACTCAAAAAATCTGCAACGAAATATATCTATATGTTAAGGTTAATTCATAAATTACTAAAAATCTACGGAACAGCTAGTTAAGATATAAAAAAGACGTTTTTTTTAAATACAAATTTTACTCTTAAACAACAAAGTATCATCAAAGCAGACAGCCGCAATAGTTGGGAAGCTCAAGCAAGTTGCAACTCTAGGATAAGTAAAGATACGGTTATAGCTCCGATTTTTCAAAATGCCTGTTTTGCACACTTGAGTGTCCTGATTTAAAAAATGACTTTTTGTACATGGCATACCTTACGTACGTTTTACAAAAAAACACGCCTTTTGTAAAAATCTTATAATTTACCATATTCACTACGTTTCTCTCTTACAAGTTTGCGCGAATTCATTTATAAAGTTCTTATTCTTTTATAAAGTGTGTCGAATGTTAAAACGTATATGATAAGTTTGAGAAAGTTTTGAGACTTTAAAAGGTTACAATTTTTTAAATACTTTCCACCCAATATTTTTTTTATTTCAAATTTGGACATATGAACGGATGAAGAGAACTGAACTATGTTTTACAAGAACTAAAAAAATTTCTTCAAAAAGATAAATATAATTTTGTGGTGACATTATTAATATAGGTAATTAATAATAATGAACTTTTTTTCACCACTTTTGTAATAAAATATATTAACTAGACATAATATACATATTTTTAAATTAAATATCCCATATATGATTTTTATATTTTGATTTAATTTGTTAGTATAACAATTGTATCCTGACGAAGGCGCCATGGGTTCTGAAACGTGTTGATATTTTTCAATACAAAAGTGGTGAAAACAAAGTTCATTTTTATTAATTATACTAAAAAATATATTTACAATGCTTTTGTTCTCCCTCATATTATATAATATTATGTAATTATTATTTGGTCATCGTGTAGTTCACAGGCGCGAGGAATGATACAAAGAACTTTAAACAGAGCCCTTAAAATAATCTTCAACCTAAATCGATACACCAGAACCACTGACTTGTACAAAATCACCGGCATGCCTAACCTAGAAGATCTGATATATGTGGAAAAGGTAAAGATGGTTTATAAAATAAAGAATAAATTACTAAAAACGAATATCATCCTTTACCAGAATAGTGACGTACATAGACAACACACAAGAGACTATATCGGGTATAAAAGCAAAGGCAGCAAAATTAAAAAAAATAATAAACTTTTGTATGTAGCCAACGAGGATTACTAATTTATATCTTACCGAATTCTAGATGTTATGTATCTATCCCATCCAAAATCATGTTTCCTATAAATTTATAGCCTATGTTTCCTATAAAATCTCGAATTCGGTAAGTTATAAATTAGTATACCTCGATGACTGCATTAAATTTTTTTGGATATTGCTGCCTTTGCTTTTATACCCCAGATATAAGAAGTGATGTACCGCGAACCAACAGAGAAAGATATACTGCAAGAAAGAGAATATATACTGAAATCGACTTTTATAAAGGAATTTCCAATAACATAAAGGAAATAAATAATATGAAACTATGCCATAAACAACTGAAAAGATTTGTGTTGGGTAGGAGATAAACTTTTCAACAAATCGGCGGGTCAATATTTAATATTTGTACTCAATTTTATTTTATTTTTCTTCATAATGTTACCCTATACCAGCATACAATAAATTGTTGTCTGACTTGATATCTTTTGTTAATTTTTTAATATTGTTGTTTATTGTAATGTTTTAATTTTTTCTTAATGAATTATTGAATCTTTCAATGACATTTTGTAATTTTGATGTATATATTAACATGCGGGCTTTTAATCAATTATGTCCGGAAGTTATTTTTCAGTTCGTGATTGTGGTCTTTATTTACTTCATTTTTTAACATTTTTTTAAGGTATTCATCAATGAACTTTACAACACTACTGTTTTGTATAGTAATTTAATTCCTTTTCCATATTAAATTTCTGCTTTTAGCATCTGATAGTTGATTACCATCTTCCGATAAAACAGTTGACAAAAGGGGCATAAATATCTCATTTACTAAAGAGATTGATGCTTCAACTATGCTATTTCATGCTATGAAAATAAGGCAAATTAGCCTTATTTTCATACCAAAAACGTTTAGCTTAGTTTGAAAATAGTCAGTATATTGATGAGATACGTAAACGCATCTTTATTAAAAAAGATAAAAACTACCGGAACATTAAATAATCAAATTATCCTCTAAATGTTTATCTTTTAAGATGCATTACAGAAAGATAAATTCTGTGGAACTTGTAATTATAGTCTCTGAAGGACCAACGCCAAATATCGTTTTGACAAACGATAATACCGTTCATTATCGATCACTATCGTTAGAAGTCGATAATCGAAAAATTCAGTATCTATATGGAACGATACTCGATAAAGAAAATTTATCGTTATCTTTATCGAAAAATATCTAAAATTATCGATGATTATCATTATACAATCGATATGAAACGAAGACTTCTTTCTTTACCCTAATGATATTAATAACACATATGGAAATAAAAACAATTATTTTTTAAGTTCTGCCTTTTTAGGACTTAAAAAACAATTGTTTTTATTTTCATATGTGTGATTATAGAGTTCTAAAAACTTACCTCTGAAACAATAAAAATATATTTAATGATACTGAATAGCATAAGAACCAATTTTGCAGTAAGTATTTAATGCATACCTACTGTATAATTAAAAAATTAAAATTTACAGGTAAACTTGCAGTATCGATAGGACAAAGATATGTTTATGCTTCTGGTATACCATCCGTCTTTCGAATTACACAAGATCCCATTTAAGCCATTGTGTTGTGTTATAATAAAAATGTTTACAAACTGACCTTTTAACAGGTAATGCGTCTGGGGTCCGGTTGACCAGAACACAAAAGAGGTCCTGAAATATTTGGCAAACAATTTTTATGGCGGTCAGGAATGGGAGCAAACACAAGATCAATCACTCTGCGTGGACACGCAGCCAGCCCCGGACAGGGGGACACCAGCTCGGGTGTCAAGAGCCCCCCGGGGGGCGGCTGATGGATCCTGCACCCTGCACACCACTGCTGACAAGACGAGAAGTGGAGCACCGATAAAACACTTTTTTTTCTTCGGTAACCTACGAGCGGTTCTGTGGTTCCTGAAATGTTTCGCCGTCTTCAGAACGTTTTTGATGTGCATATTGTCGGAACAAGAATGACACCTAATCGAGGATTTTAGAGTACTCTGGACGGAAGAATTTTATTAGAAATTACTGGAAAGTTTAGAAGGAACACACGAAATTTCGCGAAATTACTTATGTACTTGCCGTCACCGCATCTGGACGATTTTTTAGATTTTTTACGATTCAACGGGCCAAAAGGCCCAACAGATGCAAAAGACATCACAAGGGTAATGAACATGGTTATATGGTTGACATTTTCAATAACAATCTAGTCAAAATAAAATTAACACTTGAAGAGACAATACCTACTACTTCATTACTAAATTCCATTATTAATATATTAATATAATCACATCACATCACAAGACTCATAAATAAACACATGAAACTCGGAATTTTCCCCAATGAGCTGAAAATAGCCAGAATAACCCCAATATACAAGAGTGGCAAAAAAGACGAAGCCAGCAACTACACCCCATAGCAAACCTCATTGTATTCAATAAACTATTTGAAAAAGTAATACACAAACACTTGAATAAACTCAACAACTGACGAAAACAGCACGGCTTTCAAGAAAAAAGGGAACCACAACAGCCATGATAAACTTATTAAATTACTTACAGACAAAAATTGACGAAGGGAAAAGCGTGACCGGACTCTTTTTCGATTTTAAAAAAGCATTTGACACGGTACATCTGAATACACTGGTACGTCAACAAATTATCAAAATTCTCTGAGAGGATTTTCCGAAGTAGGAATCTCCTACACCTTTGATACGAATGAATTTATATACGTTTGATATTTTGTTTGTATATTTTCTCACTTGTTAGTAATATTTACAAATTAAAAATATGTTTGTAATGTAAATGTTATATTATAAATAAATAAATGAAAATTCTTTTTTTTTTTATTTAAAAAAAAATAGAGACGTGAACACGGAATACGTGTCACATCAATATTCTTACTATTTTCAAACTAAGCTATACGCTTGTGCTATGAAAATAGGACTAACTTGCTGGTCTGGAGTGAGATTCGAACCCGCAACCTTTGGATCACGACGCGAGAGTCCTAACCACAAGACCACCAAGCTACACTACTAATTAAAAATTGAAATTGAAATAAAAAATATTTTTTCCTCATTAATTCACTCAACATGTTCAAACCATACCCTTTTAAATTTAATTTTATTTTATTTTATTTATTTTTCTAGAGTATTCACAAGTTCTCAGTATAATAAATCAAAGAAACAATCTTGAAATATCCTACTGGAGCTCAATGATGAACGACTCATTATATCAGTGTAATTTCAGATCATTTTATTTACTGCGCTAAGATCAGCTTTCATTCATTCCCAATTTCTTCACTCTTTACTCCATTTTGAAATGACATTCCTTATATTACAAGGAATAACAACGCACAGGCAGACAACGAAATTATCATAATCGGGATGCTGAAAACGTAATGCGGCACCCTCCTCTCGCTGCGCCAGAAGAAGCACCCCCCTCCGCTGCGACCCCCGCGCCGCGAGTCCCGCGCACGCGCACGACCTGCCGCCGTCCCAGGCTGACTCGGGCCCAAATTAAAGAACCACAAACTACCGGAGCATTACAATAAGCCGGAACATCCTTCCCCGTCATAATTCGTATTTTCGCAACTGCTGCCGCCCCGCGCCACGTGCCCCCAACCTTGCGCTCCCCGCACCGCCAGGTGGCCGCCATGTGCCGAACACTTTTGTTAAGCCCGTTCCTTAATTCCCGCTAATCGAGAGAAGCTGTAGAAAGCGCCGGGAGCCCGGAGGACCCACCCCCGTGACCCCGATATTATAATTGATCCCTACTTAGCGCGGCTCGCGTCCGCCGCGACGGAGACATTCGTTTTGTGGTTGACTTTTCAGACCCCGTGACGTCATTGGCCTAGAGCCTCCGAATATTCACGATTCCAGCTATTCGAATGTCGAATAGTTAATGAAAATATATTCGAGTATATTCGTAAAAATTTTAAGAAAGGAATAATTTACTTTGGATGATAAATACAGATAAATACATTCCTTATATTTAAAAAGAAAACATAATAATTGTAGAGAATTTATTTATTTTAATTTTCAAAAATGTATGTGATAAAAAAACAACAAAAAATATATTGAAAAATAATGTTGAATTTAGAAACACAAATTTAAAAAAAAAACGCAAAAAATATATTTCGATTTTGTGAATATCATAGGTATATAAAAGCAAAAAAAATTAGATACAGATGAGTCGCCATCGATTAGGAATGCATCCACATAGAACAAAATATTTAATTCGATGTATCACTCGAAGAATTACAACACTAACTTGGGACAAACGCCCATTTTAAGTGAAAAATTTGTAAGTCAATAATCTAATATGAATAATCATTCAATCTGGAAAATACGATATACTTATACAACGTCGCCAAGAAAGTTTTAAATATGATCGCTACCCACAAATTTCTATGATAAATTTGACCTTTATCCTTCTGGTACCCTGTTTAATGATTTGATCTCTAACTTATTATTTATTTATTTATTTAATATTTATGGAAGACCAATAGCACAACAAAGAAGCATAGAAAGCATTGATATAATATAGATGGCCAATTACAGGTCTCCACATTTAGAAATATGTTAGTAATGATATATGTTATAAATTAAACTTAGGCAAGTTAAGAATTATATAACAAGAAAGAATAAAAAATTTAAACAAAAGAAAAAGAGACTTAATTATTAGCAGAAAAACAAAGGCATGTTAATAATAATACAAAAAGAATGAACAAGAGAAAAAGAGACTTAATTATTAAGTGGAAAAAAATTCTGCACTGAAAATTTTTCTTAATCTTGTGTGGCTGCACTCGAACAGATCAATATCCAATAATCTTATCAGATTATTGAATGCATCGCATACCCTCAAAAAATATGAATTACGACGATAGTTGGATGAGGTAACGTCAATGTGAAAGACTGGGTTGTATCTACGAGACCTACAGGGAACATGGAATTTTAGTCTATTTAATAGTTCAGGACAGTCAACGTTGCCCGATACAATTTTTAGTAGGTACATCAAATCACCTATTTCCCTACGCTTGTATGATTGATAATGCGGGTAAATTCGCTCATTGGTTATGTTCTCAAGGTTTTTAACTAAAATGCAGTAAACTTACAATTTCCGTATATCCCCTAATTAATGTCTTTTAGACAAAATAATGCTGATGACGAACAATTTATTTGAATTGAAGCTCTTCACTCTCTCGCTATGTAATGTAATTATATAAAATATTTTAATTATCGTGAATTCATTATAAAGCGTTTATTTTTCTCGATAACGTAGGCGAAGATTAGAAATACGAGCACACTACTTCATCACCCCCGATGTAAAAAGTTATTATTCCAAGATAAACGCACAAAAAATTAGATATTTAATTTAACAATAAAACATCACAAATATCATAAAAAAAAATACTATAAAACAGACGGATCTAATAAAAAAGGGTGGATTTCCTACGCCGCGCAGCTTCCGAGCGCAGGTTGGCCGCGAGCCACTTTGCGGAGTTGAACCCTCAGGAATGGATGGCTTCCTGGACGAAGGGATGAGGGGGTAGCTCCTCGAGAAGCGGGGCAGCTGCCCGCAGCAGTTGGCTGCCGAGCTGGTCGAGACACGTGTGCCGACATCTGTTGCGTTTCTTATATTCCTACTATTGTCACAACTCTTGTTTCGTTATTTGAATGGTTGCAGTAAAATAGGCACCAAGTACCAAAATTTCATTTTTCAAACTAAGTATGCAGTTTGGTTCTATATGACATCGCCACTAACCCCGCTAATGCATTATGTCCCTGCAATGTTGCATTTAGCCGTTATGCTCGTTTCAATATCGCGACTTCGCCAAGTACCACGGCGTATTATTTTAAAAACGGCACTAAGTGCCATGGTCCGCTAACTTCAGATTGTATTAAAATGGCTGACCAAGTAGGGAGCGCGTCTGGTAAGCTCCCCATACAAACAACAAGGAAAAGGTGTTATAAAGAGTATAGTACAAATAAAAAAAGAAAAACTCAAGGCCTGGAATATACATCAATAACTCAGAATATCATTCCAGCAAAAAATTCACCAGTAAATAAGGTATGATTTATTTTGTGTTGAAATTAACATTTATCTCGGTATTTTGTTACGGACAAGGGATACTGTTTAATATATATTGTTTAAATTTTTCAAAAAAAATCTCATAAAAACTTATATGACATTTTTATTCACTCTTTCTTGTTTTCCTCGGCTTGTCGGTCACGGTACTTAGTGCGTAATTTGATTCAACCATTCATTTGTCCACGAAATATATCTTATTCTATTATCAAGTCTGGCATTCAAAGTAATAATGTGCATACATCGATTTGTATTCAGTTAGTATAACAGCGAAATATTTTGTTAACAATTGATTATTATTAATTAACAAACTCTGTGCCGTCAACCTACTTAAGATTTAAGAATGTTCTTAGGTTTTCCCGGCCACTCAGAATCTTCCGGTTTGTGTTTTCTGGGGTATTATGCCTATTGGAAGAGCTACAGCTATGCCGAGCAATATCGCTTTGAACATTGATCTGTTCCATATCTCTGAGAGTTTTCCGATGCAGGATTCTCCTACACATTTGACATGAATATGTATGTTAATTAAAACATTTTAGAAACTCTTCATTTATAACATTTACGTCTTGAATGTACTTTTGTTATGTAAATGTTATATACAAAAATAAAATTGAATTGAATAAGTTCTCAAAGCCATTGAATTGTAATATTTTATTTTTAATTTATTCGACAAGCTGTGGTAGTAACAGCAGTCGGGAGCGCCGCTTCAGACAATAGCACCGCAGCAGGTTCCACCGGAACAGAGCCCAAGGATCATTCACGGATATAAACCACGCCCAGGAAATAGAAACAATACCACCCTTAAACCTGGAACTTTCCGTTTATCCGTCTCTTAAAACCAGGAATAGCGCAGAGAAAACGACGCGGTCACATTCGAAGGGCGGCCGTGGAGATTTTTCCCGAAGTGCGAGCGATTACGATGCGCCTGTGTTGCGACCATCTGTTACGTGATGTTTGAACAATTCAAAGAGAATCGGAGGTCTTTCCATGTCGTGGCACGCGATTGTGGGTCGGCGAAGGCACGCGTGAACATCGAGATGGTGTTTTGCAATAACCTTTTTTTTTGCATACCAGGCTATTAATATTTCCTGCATATGTTTTATTTTATTTTCAATACATATATCATCAACACGTCGCCAATGATCCTGTAAGATGTCCATAGTATAACGTCAAAGTGCAATTACAAATTACACTTTTTTATGGTTCAAAAATTAGAAGAACCTTGGAAGATAGATTTAAAGTTATGATAAAAAATTTACGTTATTCTCTAATATTTTTCTTTTTGTATTTTTTAGCATATTGATTAACGATAAATCATTTATGATTATGATAGATATTTCTAAATAAAATAAAATTACTCGTAACAAATAAAAAAATCCAATAACCCTGTGACATCCCTGCAAAAACTTTCATACATTAATAACTATGAATAAAACACTAATAAAATAAGGTTTTCGAAGCATGTTGTGTTATACATAAAAATTAAATAGTGAAAAAAAAACAAAATTTTAGTGTTTTATTCATGAATATTAAAAATGGATTTCCACAAAGTAAACGCCAACACATTAAATTACTTACACATGTTTTCCATATAAAAGTAACCTGTTACTGGATACAATTTTTGCAGAAAATAAATAAAATATATATGTTATAAGTTAACGAGTTAAATAAAATATTATAGAAAAGCGGTATATCATGTGATATCTTTTTGTGGTCATTAATCATTCTACGTTTAGGGGAAAATGCCTAGATCGGTATTTTAAAATTATGTGAAGTATATTTTAGAGATTCATTTACGAGGTCGTGTTCTAAAGAGTGATCTGACTTAATCTGTACTATTCTGAAAATAGCAATTTTGGGATGTCAGATCTTTATCCCAACACTTAATAGACGAAATTAAAATAAAAAATAAACGAGACATAGATATACGTCGTTATTCGGTGTTCGTCGTACTTAAATTAGAAGATTTGTGTATTTTCACATATCTCTCTCAAAGCAAATGCCTTTATTTGTGAAGTCCGATTTCTCTGGTCTGATCTGACAGCTGGGCTCTGGCGCAAACGTAACCCCACAATTTTCATGTTTAGACTAAAATTCCATGAAATAAGTACTAATGCTGTATTTAAAGCTTACAGAAAAAAGATTATTTCATATGCAATTATAAATTTGCTCTCCAACAGCGTCCTGATGTAAAATAATGGTAAAATTGTCATCGTCACGTTAGACCATTGAAAAGAGAATTATTGTTAGACTCTATTTATATATGACGTTTGACGGATAACCGTCATGAACTTCTTTCTCCCTATGACCACACAACCGACGTATACTTATGTCTCATTTCTTTATTATTTTAATTTTCATGTATTAAGTGTTGGGATAAAGATCTGACACGGCAATATTGCTATTTTCAGAATAGCACAGTACCTATGTATATAGTATATGAATTTCAAGGTCAATGAATTCTTATCATGTTAAATGAGACGTCCGTCCCCGACGTAAGCGAATATTGCGAATTTGGTTTATGGTAGACATCTATTACATCTTCGAACCGCTATTAATTATGTGTAATATTATATAAGAAAATGTTGCGCCTAATTCTTGAAGAATATATCCAAGTTAGCATGGATGTAATTAAATACTTAAAAATTAGACTTATCAAATTCAATTTTTAGTGATTAAGTTAAATTTATAATTTTACTGACAAAATGTACGTGGCCGGGGAAGTGGCTGGGTGATGTCAGCAAAAATATTATGCTCAGCAAAAATTTCAACAAAGTTTACAAATAACGGGTAAGCGCGAAACCTGTGAAAAAGTATAATACATTATAAGAAATTTAAGAAAAAATTAAATACTATGTTTTAAACCACTTAATTGCTATATATTTGTCAACTAGTTTCGGTTGGACTCAACCTTCTTCAGGACAATTACAATATAGACTAATCTAGGTACAGAAATTTATAAAGGAGGAAAGAAAAAGAGAGAAGGACAGAGTGTCAACTAGGTGGGGGGGGAGGGAATGGGAGGAGTTAACTGAAGATAGAGGGAACAACTTTAAAATCGGACTATTAGATAAATTTATTTGTTTATTTATTATTTGACTATTATTATTGATAGCTTTATTATTATTATTTATTATTTCTAATGCTTCTAGATTGTTAAGTCGCAAACCTAATCCGTTTTTGTGTAAAAGTTTTGGCCCTGTATTATTATTAAATGTGTGATTAAAATTAATTAGATGTTCGGCAAATTCAGAAAAACCTACATTTGTTAAGCATTTAATGTGTTCTTTTATTCTAATATTTAAAAATATTAAAAAGTAAATATTTATTTCACATAATTTTTTTTATTGTCTATAATATAGGATTAACACTATTATTAAATTTGTTTACAATTAATTATTATTATTACTTATTTTTTATTGGCACTAAGATTTATTCATATAATAGCTACATTATATAAATAATATATATTCTTGTACATATAGTGTACCTACTGGAAGAGCACTGTCTGCTATAATATAGTAAATTACTAGTTAAAAGTCAAATTAATGTAGTGTTTACTTTGCTGTCAAGACCCTTAGCAACAATGAAACATGCTTATATAATTTTGTAAACATTATAAAAAGTTGTCACCTATGAATGTGAAATAAATCTATCTATCTATACCTATATCTGTAGTAAGTACCAACAGTTTAGCGTTATAAATAAAAAAAATATAATTTTTGAGAAAAAAACATCTATACACAACAAAAATCAATACACAATTTTTTATAAAAAAATATTATTAAATGTATGAACAAACAGCGATTGTCCCAGATTGCCTTTGACCACTTCTGTTCGAATTCGGATCCTATGAAATAGAAAACGAAATAGATTATTATTTCATATTATATACTCGTACTTTATTAAAAGTATTTCTAAAAATATCGATTTTTTAATTTTACGATGTTGTTGAATTAAAATGAAATATTTAAAAAAACAATCCATCTAGTACTTTTTTGTTCGCCTATCTGGAAAATGTGACTTTGAGGAAAACACGTTTAAAGTTTAATGTGTTATTTACATTGCGATAAAATGCTTACTTAAAATTCTTTAAACTACCTTAATATTTGTTGTAAGCTCGATATTTTCGAATTGAGGATATTTTCGAAAGGCACTGAAATAAAACTTTTATGAATTGAAATAAAAAAAGATAAAAGATTTTTTCCATATTCTGACGAAACATGACCTCTTAAGCATATTTTGCGTTATTCTGTTATAATAAATTATATATTCTTAATATGTACATTACATCGTCTGATTGCCGGGACTTCCTGAAACATTTCGCACTGGTCATGGTGAATAATTTATTTAATAATTTAGAATGTATAAGTGAGCGTAGTTGTACTATTTAATGGTGTAAATATCAATGGTGAATAATATTTTAATTTACTCTGCTATATTCAACATGTTACATATACAACCTAGTTTCTTTCTGCCCATCACCATTTTCTCTGCTCTTCCATGAGTCAAAGTAGAACACAAACTGGCGTATCACTTCATCACTGCTAGACACATAAGTGTATATATATATATATATATACATATATATATTTTTTTTTTCAAGTTTGTGTTTACTGGGGTATTATGCCGTGTTGTTACGACGTTTCGGATCCCATTGCAGGGTCCATCATCAGGGCTGATGTGATGTGATGGACCCTGCAATGGGATCCGAAACGTCGGCCCGAAAGGTCGTAACAACACGGCATAATACCCCAGTAAACACAAACTTGAAGATTCTGAGTGGCCGTGAAAACCTAAGAACATTCTTATATATTTTTTTATTTATTTATCTAAATAATTTAGTTCCACACATAATGTTGTGTGGGCTAATACATGATTTCACTCAAACATATTGCATTCCATCTAGTCATTTAAAAGTTTTTAGAGTAAAATGTTTGCACTCGTGTTTAAACCTCCGTATATTCACCGTGTTTAAAATTTCCTCAGGCAGGCTATCGAAGATTTTTAGAACTTTGTACATCATACAATTTTGTGAGGTGTTTTTCTTTTTCTTCGGTTATTCTTCGTTCTTCGGTTCTTCCGTTCATAATATTGATAAACCTAACCACAACTCGATATTTTCGCATTACCGGACATCTAGAAAATGTGGCTTTAGTGTAAAACGTAATCTATTAAAAAAAGCTGCAATATCAACTTAACACATCTAAATTTAATAACTTCACTGTCAGTCTGTCTGTCCGCCTGTCTGTCGGTCCGCAATGTCCGTTACTTGCTGGAATTAAAACTTAAGATAATTTGTGTCACGCACTCAACGGGCGGCTCAGACAACACGCATGTGTCGCTGCACCAAATTACACTGTCTTGACATCTTTATATCATTAATTTGTTATATTTAGTTTTAGGTTTAAGTGAATATAGTCAATTTAAAAAAACGAATGGTTTTCTATTCTTGAATTTACAGCTTCAAAATACTGCAATTGTTATACCGCGTGATTTTTCATGGGTGTAAGGCTAGTTGTAGAATAATTACTCTCATGGTAACAGAAATATTGGGCATGTGCATTTCACTGGAAAATGAGAACCAAGTCAAATATAATTCAGTAGGTACAGTAGGTAGAAAATAGTTTAATTTTAGGACCTGCAAATGTGCCTTTTCAAACATGTGATTTTTTTTAATAAAAAATAACCACCGTCCACCAAAATGTATAGTCGTGTACCATGTTCCAATACGTTGAAATTGTTTGAAATTTGAAACAATTATGAAAAGTCAATTAAGGATAAATTATAGAAGTCTAACAGAGACGAAGCTATTTATATATGAGAGAAGTGTATGGAAGTCTCTTATACGATGCCTCAGGGCTTACAACTTGTATGAGCAGGTTTAAGTGATCACTGTACACAGTGCAACGTTCACTTAATTAATTAATCATCCCTCTGGGGACCAAATCTAGTAACTGTGTTTTTATAACATACTTTCATATAAAAATATTGTTAAAAAAAATATATGAAAAGGTTTGAAAAAAAAGAGACTTTTTTACTTGATAAAACTCGGTATGAATCGAAATTTTTTAAATTTTAAAAATTGTCTTTTGAAAAATACATTTAGTTAATTAAATGCAATATAAAAGTATCTTAAATATACAAGAGGAGAAACATTATTCTACTATGACCCAATCCCCTTGCCTATAAAGGGGTTTATTTCGTGTCTACACATTTTTTTAAATGAAAATTAAGTAAAATTATGTAAATACTAGATTAATTACTAGATGTAAAAATGAGTTATTTTTACAACCAAATAAAAAACATACAAACAAACAAACAATTTTATACTCTGTGATCGAAACATAAATTTGACGTTTATTTGAATAAAATATCACATTGGTCATGAGAATGAGTAGTGATTTCTATGTACTTGACTCTCCCTCAATATAGAAAATAACCATAACTTCCACATACTCCATGACAGTTTCCACGAATATAAGAGAACTATTACCAAACTTGGGAAATTAGCTGTTTAGTCTCTTTATTCAACGTCACTCTGTAACATCACTTTTTTCTGTTCTTTCTTGTATATGTTTTAGCCTTTATTTTTATCTCTGTGTTTGTTGTGTTCACATTTAAGTGATGAAAAGCATTAAAACTAATTGTATTATCTATATAATTTTATATGTTTTTCATTGTTTGTGAACCATTAACAAAAAAAATAAGACGACTGCCATTATCGGGCCAAATGAAATGAGAACATGTATTTTCAAATCTAGACAACGTCATCCCCACCACAGAAGGTAACATTTTCAAATATCTGTGCCGTAATTTAGTTAAAATTTAGTGACAGGAAGTTGAATTGTTGTTATTTTGAGTGATCAATTAGGTACTCGAGAGGCCTGCGCGAAGGTTCTGGATTGAAAGGGCGCGGGTTTAACCGGCAACACGTGTCGCGGCAGACGGGCAGACCCTTCTGTCTGAGGGTGAGGGCGCTGCAGGGCCACTCCTGCATGATGATGATGATGGCAGAGTCAGGTGGAGGGCAGATTAACTTTTGAAACGTTTATTATTTTATTTGATTCGCGACACCAATTTCTGGGATGTGATCCGCGAATTCAACGAACAAGTATTTCTGTTTCATTTCTACATAAATTAATTAAAAAGATTTATTCTTATGCATTAGCGTGATTAATAATGCGGCAAAATGTATGACTAAAGTAATTTAATAAAAAATCTATCTGTGGTATACAGTCATTTGGTAAAATAGCTTGTTGAACACATTTATAAAATACATATTTTTGCGAGTTCGATTAAATTAATTTTAACAGAGCGTTAGTTAAATTAGTATAAACTACCAAATTTTTGGTTTACCGGTTTCGAGACGTACCCGTCTCTTCGTCAGGACCAACACTACACTACTATGCTCACAACATCCATAGTACTGTCAACCTTTCACCAATATTTATCATATGCGTGTTAATCTTGTCTAGCTAGCATACACTCTACCCAAATACCTACAAAATTAATGCTTTAAATATTAATAATAATTTGACTTTCTTTACATACTCGTATTGATACGAGTCCATACACTTCAGGATATGGTACTATATAATCACATATTTTAATATAAATAAAATAACAATTTATTCAATAATTTTAATTGTATACACCTTTCTTTATTATACAAATCTAAAAAATATATAAATTCACTAGGTATATCACCAACTCTCTTGATCCTGACTTCAGTACTCAGATTTAATCTGTTAATTATCTGTGTATAGTTTACTGAGCTATTCTGTCATTTGTTTATTTACATCGTATTTTGGTGCACCAAAGATTGATTATGAGATCATTTAGGAGAGCTTTTATGTGGCATATTCATTTTTGATAGAGTAAGTATGTACAATTAAATACCGGAAATGAATAAAGCATAAAAATGTTAAGATAAGTATACAGATTTTTATTGTGTGTATGTCTTCACCAATATATTAAACACTGCACTGAAGTCCTATCTGTGTTAATTTCCTAGCTATATAGCTATATATATACGGGAATGCACATCGCATAAGTATTAAATGCCGCGTCATTTTTTTCATAAATAAGGCACTAAACGACATTTTATTTTATTTTGTAGTTTTTAGTATTAAAATCACTAACTCACGTGAGGTACCTACCGGCATGTAGTAGTATTGATATCTAATGTTAATAAAAATACGTGTAAAATAGCACGTAAAGATCGAAAAAAACATATTCGCTTTTTACCTTGTATCTTTAAAATTAATATTCTGGCAATTAGTGCTTTATTCATTTCCAATTTTCAATTGACAAAAATAAATGTCTATCTGATCTTAGCAAAGTGATTAGAAGATTTAAAAAAAGATCGTTCGGGTTATTTGGTATATTGGAATGAATAAATGATTGGTAAGGAATGTATATTAAGCGAATATTGATGGCAGAATGTTAGTTTAATTACTTCTTCTTCAAATATAGCAAATTTATTTTGTAGTGACATAATTATAATTTATATAAATTAACTTTGTAAGCACCACTTATTTATTGAAAAATGTTAACACTTAAGGTGTTTAAATAGTAATAATTATTCCGAATTTTCTAACCATCTTTTGGCTATGGATCATTCTTTTGATATTAATAAGGTTTTACAAATTTTACATACAAATTATACAGAATCACAATTTGATAAATTAGAAATTTTGGAAATAAGAAAGCGTGTAAATATTAAATTTAATATTATAAATAATCAGATCCTTTTTGCAAATAGTCATCTTTTAAATTTATTTTCATGTTAAGTAGGTACTTTATACTATCATTTTTCATACATTTTTTAATATTTTGATCTATACTTGAAGCCATTGGCTTTGAAACATGTTGAATTTTTTCAATAAATAAGTGGTGTTTACAAAGTTATTTTATATAAATTATATTTTAGTTTAATTAGTTTATTAATATTAATAATAGAATATTGGTGGTACTAGGATATGCGCGGAAGACTTGGCATGACCAGGTAGACGAGGTCCTGGAAGGTGGTCTTGTTATGTGTCAACAATTGTGACCACGCGTGAGAAAATTATGAATCTTGGAAGACAAAAGAATATGGCGCTCCATCCTCTCTACCCGGAAGAAAATACTACTAATAGGCGGTAATTTTGATTAACTTATGATGAATTTATAATCTGGCTTTACTTGTGGTGGGCGAGCAGTAAGATCGACAACCCCGGTTGAACCCAGTGCGTTTCGGTACTTGTGAAATTGTAAACTAATTATTCTAGTAATTGCCGGCTTTTTTGTAAAAAATTCCGCAATGAACGGGCAACAGAAGGCAGACACCGTCCGGATCGGTACAAATCGATTAAGAGATCGGAGAACGAATCTCGATCGCCGCTTCTGTCACTTCCCTGGCGGCCGAATATTCTAATACTTGCGAGACGAGTCGGGAAAGCGCCAGAAGGCGGGCCATATGGCCGCCCGCTCAAATAATCATCGTTCGGTAAAAAAAAACAAAAAAAAACACCGTTTTGAGGAGTAACCCGAATTTTATTCAAATTTTACAAAAGCTTAATATCGCTTTAATCTACAATAATTTGCTGTTTTGTGCTGCCGATCGGATGGTTTCGTGAATGATTATCCGTTTTTGTTATTGGGAGTATGTCGCGCGCCAGTATTTAGATTAATTATCGCGTACTCGATTGCTACTTTCAGTGTGAAAATTGATGTTAAAATCCGCGCACAATGATGACCATCTTGATTTTTAATTTTGTTGTACCACATTGAAAACAAACGAGAGTCAACTAAATTGAATTGACATTTATAATTTTTGTTATGAATTATCAACGTTGAAGCTGACCCACCACATATCTTGGGCTGTTTTATGCGCCGTAGCGTCCATATCGGCCCAACACGTTCGCCGCCTGGTTGGCATTATTTTATGCTAAAGCGTCCTCCCCGCCCGGCCTGTCGTCCCAGCAACACAGGAACCAAGACCAGGCGAGTCGGTCGCGCAAAACCTTCAATGTCGCAATGCGAAAAAAGTATTTATTTCTTAAAAGGGTTTTGCAAAAGTACAATAAAAGAACGTCCACAATCTAAAAAATACAATATAAGAACACATGAATTATCAACAGAAAAGGTTGGAAGGGTGTAGAAGAGGCCTATGTCCAGCAGAGGGGAGATGAAGGCTGAAGAAGAAGATGAACCACAAAGGCTCGCTCTTGTACACTCATTATTATATTGATTTTTTTACATACACATTAAAAAAATCATATTTTTGGTCGGTGACGCTTTTTTTCAAAGTGCATGCAACATGTATGTAGGTATTCCATCAAATTAAATACTTAGTTTTTAGAAACACAAGACAAATTAATTATTACTTATTTTAAAAAACACATTATTTTGCCTATTTATTTATAGTTTATTTGATGACATCTTACATTCATTTTAATATGTAGTTAACATACTACATTAATATGTAAAAGCAATAAAGATTAGTTCTAATAATGTATTAAATTATAATTGCAAAGAAAAGTCTGTATGAAGTTATCATAATGAAATAGAGTTGATTGAATTATATTACTTGTTAATCTTTTATTTTTAATGTGTATTTTTTGTGTGTAGCTGAAAATTCCCTTAATTTTTGCGTCATGTTTGTACGATGCATAGAACACGATAGTCGACAAAATCATTTGTTTTGACTAGATCTTAAAAGAAATTACGTATTTTAATTATTAATTAATAATTATATTTGAATACAATTGTATGGCTAAATTCTGTAAGCGAAAGAAACAACCGAATGAGTCAAAAAATGCAGGTTTTCAGGAGAGACAAAATTTGGGAAAGCCTTTGTTATTTTTATATAATTTTTGAGCCAGTAGTTTTGTTTTTTGTATAAGAACGTTGAACCAAGTTGAATGTTGTTGTTTCTAGCTTAATTTTTCAAATGAATCATGTCATTTGTCCTTTTCCAAAAAATTAAAAATTAGTCGCATTATATTTTATTTTCTGACTCATCTGAGTTTTCCTTGATATGTAACTAAAAAACAACTCTGCATACTTAACTCAAAACTTGATTTTATTATTCCTTTCGCCTGCAGAATTATCATTTTTTTTTAAATTTAGTAAATTTGGATTAATATTAATGTAAAATTCAATTTTCAATAAATCAAGACCATTTTAAAACGTTCTTCTTCGTCTTTTTCTTTTAGTAGATCTGTAGATCTGAAAACTACGCCTCCTGGGATGACGAGGTCCAGCTATCCTTCCATCTTTTCGGTGGTCTTCCCGATAGGCGTCGTCCAGAGGGGATTTCATCCGCTGCTGTGTGCACGAGTCTGCCACTGTCCATTCTGGCTACGTGATCCCGCCAAAATCTCCTTCTGGATGTACTCCATCGTGCTATGTCCTCTATTTTGCAAGTTTTCCTTATGTCTGACCGTAGAGTTTTTCCAGTAATGGATCTCAGCACCTTCATTTCAGTTGTTATGAGGAGTCCTTTGGTGCGGTCAGTGTCACAAAAGGTCGCACGCATGTCTTGTATATTTTGATCTTACTTTCAATATGCATATTTTTGTTTTTCAGACCAATTTCTTGAGACACCCTGATACGGTGGATCGCAGGGCGTGCAGTGGGAACACGAAGCATATATTTTGAAAAGAAACCGAAATAAGATATATATCTCGGAATATTCAGATCACAATAATGAACATTTTATTCAGATTTTAATATTTCATAATATTCTGCCAGATAAATATTTAATTTCCATATTTTTTTCCCAAATATACGGTTAAATAAAATTCATGCTTCTTGTTCCCACTGCACGCGCCTGGGTGGATGCTTTTTTAAATTGCTCGCTCTCTGACTTCGGTATACCGATCGTTATGGCTACAGATTTCTACACCTAAATATAAATTTCTACACCTAAATATCTGAAGCTTGTGACTTGTTCCACAGGCTCATTATCAGTACTCAGCTTATATCTTATGGGTCCACTTGATAAAATAATATATTTTTTTACTAAAATTAAATAAAAAGGTGTCGCATACTTGAGAACAACAGAGATAATGACAGAGTTGGAAGTAGCGAATGTGCTATTCCCGGAGAAGCCTAGAAAAGCCTTCCTTCCGCCTCGCGCGCTCGGGTGTTTCCGGGCGCGGTCGGGCGCGCTCGGCGGCACGAGACCCCGCAACCGTTACGGCACCATTTGGGGTATACGACTCCCAAAAAAACAACATTATGGAGTCGCCGCCACCGCGAGGGAGGGGAAGTGCTCTGATGGCGGAGATCATTCATTTCTTCACGGGGTACCTACCCACACATTAAAAAGACAGGAATATTAAATTTTCGTGAGTATATTATTATATTTACAATGTAGGCGGGTTTTTATACAGGGTTGTTTGGAAAACATTGATAATCTCGCAGGAATATATTCCTGTTTTAATATATTATCATATTTGGGTAGCAAAATTTCCCAAGATGGCCGCTCAGAGGCTGACATCATAAGCAGAATACAACAGGCAAGAGTCGCCTTCAATAAAAAATCCAAAATCCTGGAATCCCCCAACATAGATTTAAAGGTTCGGAAAAACTTGGTTAAAACTCTTGTCTGGAGTGTGCTGATGCATGGCAGCATGGACCATAGGCCAGAGCATGTCCGGGAGGCTAGCGGCTTTTGAGATGTGGTGCTACAGGCGCACGGCGAGGATCCATTGGTCTGAACATATCCGAAACGACGACGTGTTGAGCAGGGTGGGCGAAAAGAGGCGGCTCATTAACAGAATCGCCCAACAGCGAGCAATTTGGATAGGCCATAATACAAGGCATCCGGGCCTGCTTTTAACCATCGTCGAGGGAAATGTTGAAGGCAATAATCGTAGAGGCCGCCCGAGATTAAGCTACGTAGACTAGATTATCGGAGATGTGCGCTGTAGCACCTACCAAGAGATGAAGAGGCTGGCAGGTGACAGAGAGGAGTGGAAAGGGGGAGTGTTTGTTGCAGACCGATCAAAAAAAAAAATTATGATTCGAAAGTTTTCAAGCAGCCATGAACTAATATCAATGTTTCCAAGTGTTCGGTTACATCCTTCACTGGTGCCCGAAAACTATTTTATCGCTACAGAATTATCGACCAAAATCTGACAAGAACATCGAATGTTAAAGACCTGGGTGTTAGATTTGTGAGCAACCTAACATTTCACGATCACATAGGGACGATCAGTGGTAATGCTTTGAGAATGTTAGGATTTGTTCTGCGTACTGACAGGGTTTTTGAGAATACCCGAATACATTTAAGATGATTTTCAATTGTCTTTCTATCTCTAATCAAATGCAAAATGAAAACAAAGTTATTTCCATTCTATTTAATTCAATTAACCACCCCAACGCGTAAACCCCCTTTTAGAAGAACAAGTGTTCTTCGAAAAATTAATAATTGTAAGTTCAAAAAAAGGATGCAAATTTGCAAAAAGTCAATGATTAAACACATCACTCTGTGTTTAAAGTTATTTTTTAGCGAATGTGCATAAAATGTCAAGTCATACCTAATTATATAATATAAATTTAAATTTTAAACGCATATGACACGCCACTGGGTATCGGTGTAGGCTACACGGGTCATGATGCCCACACCTGTAAGCTGGCAAGCAATCTTCTTGAAAATAATAAAAGTTACGTCGTAATAATATCTACCCTCTTAGCGCAGTGGGTATGATACTGGCTTCTCACACCGAGGGTTCCGGGTTCGATTCCCGGTGAGGTCACAATTCAATCTTTGTGAATTACTCAAGCCTGGGTATTTTGTGATGTATTTCGCTTCTGGAATTGGGCCCCCTGGCCTGTTGAAGCGTGAAAAAAATAAGCTGGTGATAATTTGAGTAATTTTGATTTGACGCATTTTTCTAGGTATTCCACGATTTTCTGTAGCTGCTTAATTTTATTTATTTATTATGTCGATAAATTCATCAATCAATATTCGTCATAATCGTAGAATAACGACGCATGTGATTTTTCTCAAGTTTGCAGGAGAGCAGTTTGATTTATTACAAAAGGTAATACTTTATGTGTAGCTCGATAACTACAAAAGATTTTCCTTTGAAAATTGGGTTAGTTATTTAAAGTTGATATCTTTCAAAATTCAGATGTAGTCAGCGCAGTACAACGATGTTTTTACTCCCTTTCTTTTAACTCGTAGCGTCTGGTTACTTGTCTGACGAAAAAAATTTGGATCGATTTTTAACCCTTTTCCCGTGATCCAATAGACTTATGGCGACGATAAAAATCATCTAACAAATTTTCATTTAAAAAATAATAATAATTATAGTATAATTTTGGATTTTTCAACATTTTTTATTACTCGCTTTCGTAGCGTCGCCCGACTCGGGCCCAACGCGTAGTTAAGCGCCAAACCTGTTTCCACCAGTAAATGAGAAAGGGAGTATAATAAAAACTTGGTTTTTATAGGTTTGTTTTTTACTCCCTTTATTTTAACTCGTAGCGTCTGCTTGCTTGTCTGTCCTCAAAATTTTGGATCGATTTTTAACCCTTTTCCCGCGATTCAATCGAGCTGAAACTTTGCCGACAGATTCGTGGCGACGATAAAAATGATCTAACAAATTTTCGTGAAAAAATTATTTATTATAGTATAATTTTGGATTTTTCGAAAAATTTTATCCCTTTCGAGCTAACTGCGTAGGGTAAGCGCGAAACCTGTTTTAACCAGGAAATGAGAAAAGGAGTATAATATAAACTTGGTTTTTATGAGATAGTTTTTTCTAGGTATTCTACGATTTTCTATAGCTACTTAATTTTCGTCGTGTTATTCTATTTAACTTCAAAATCAAGGCGAAATTTTTATATTTCTGTTGACAGTGTAATCGGCAACCAGGCGCTGATCACATGGTATCAAAAACTTTTGAATCTTGAAGTACGAAGCTGGAACACAATGCTTTTGTGCAGTGATGTTCCAGAACTGCCGTCCTGTTATTCCTTGATTGTCTTTTAATTTGATAAACCTCTTTTCCGGCATTTTATACCGACTTTACAAAGCGGCCCACACACAAATGTAACTGGTTTCTTTAATATGTATGCGCTACCTACCGATGGATTTTTAACTCTGTAATATTACATAATTAATTTTTTCGGGATCATTTTGTTAAAAATATGACGCGTCGCTTTGTAACAGGCATTGCCAAATGATGAAGGACGTGAGGCTTTTTTTTTAGCGAAATTTAATAAATTAAATTTTAATAATTATTATTAATGAAATTTAAAATGAACTAAATTTAATGAATGTTATTATTACTGAAATTTAAGATAAATAATTTTTTTTAATATTATTACTTATTTCTGAGGGTTATCTATTTTTAAGTGTTACAGCTGTTTCAGCTTGCAAGGCCATTATTAAAATTTAATTTATTTTACATTTCGCTAAAAATAAATATGGAGTTCTACAAATTAAACACAAAAACCATAAATAAAGGACGTGAGGCTTAAGAAAACTTTCTTATTATTGAATGTGGGCATTAATCCTATTGCAGGACCACCGGCAGCATACATTACTTATCTAAACCGATATCTGTCCTTGGCAACTTGGAACATCTTCGCGTCCCTTCACTTTCTTTATTCTGACCTCTTCTCTTACATTATTATGGTTGTTGACCTTTCTCTTAAAAACAAGCAAATCTTTATATATTGTATATTATAGACGTCTCACAAAGACAAAATTATATTTTTTATTGGAAAGTAGGTATGGAAGTTTTTTGGTGTTCATAGGACTTACGACCTATCGTGCGGCTGGCTTAAGTGATTACTTTACACAATGTAACGTTCACCATTTCCACCCATGATAGAATACCACGTCTATCAAATTGTTGGAAGTTGTATACACAACCTGTTTCATGTGTTGCAACAATCATTAGCGCGTCCGACATCCAAAGCTTTTTCATTCCCCTTAAATAACCATAGATTTCACTAATTGTATCTATTTTTGAAATCGGAATTTTTTAGCATTATTATTTATACTTGTAATGAGATTCTTCCTAATTATTAGCATTACACTAGAATACGCCTGAAATATCATTTCATTTTTTTTAAACTCCATTTTAGACCAGTATTTTCATTCAGAATATTTTGAGTTTGTCCAATATATCTTGATTAATGATGTCCCTGTGACAAAATTCAGTACTGTGTTCTGAAAAATTTAGACAAACTCAAAATATTCTGAATTTATATCAATCAGTAAAGCGAAAATATTGGATTTAATTTAAAATTTGAATACTTCGAATGAGGAAATTAATAGATTTGTGTAAAACAAAGAGATTTCTACAATTTTTTAAATGTTATATAATTATATTGTATTGTATCAGAGCATCAAGCACCAAAGTCCCTGCTGACCTCAAGGCCAATAGGGCTTAGGAAGGTCAAAATTAATATGGAGTGACAACGTCTTCAAAGACATATCTGCCTTAGAGCTTCGGAACTGGAGAGAGCTGGCACTAGACCGAAATGAGTGGAGGAAAATTATTGAGGAGGCCAAGACCCATCGAGGGTTGTAGTGCTAAGAGTGATGATGATGATGATTGTATATAATATTCATCACGCCAAAATAACAAAGTCTTATATAATAGAAATAGATTATTTTCACTTCTTATATTCATAAGGGGCCGTAAAACTACCCCTCACGTCGTCCGCCCCACAGAGTGGCTAATGTGAAAGCAATGCGAGGGTGGGGGCTAATTACAGCGGTGTAAATATGCGAGACCTTATGGCGCGGTGCAGTATGGGAATGTCGGCGCTCAGCGACGCGTGCAACGCCGGGGTCTGCGCGCCGCGCACTGCGCATCACCTACCCCTAAAACTTGCGGAGGCCCTCAACACCTTGCAACCCGGTGGATTTTACTTTATTATTATAATATAACAACAATAAAGTAATAAATAATAAATTTGTTTATTCATTAAGGAAGCTAATTTTTATATGAGAAAAGTGATTGGAAGTCTCTTATACGATGACTCAGCGCTTACAACCTGTATTAGCTGGCTTAAATGATCACTCTACACAGTGCAACGTTGACCAATTCCATCGTAAGAACATTCATACATTATCAAATTTTGAAAGTTCTCTATATACTGGGTTTTTTTGAAAACATTAATAACCTCGCAGGACTATATTCCTGTCTTGATTATGAGTCTAAAATGTTCAAGCCATTAGTACGCGACATCAAAGTTTGCATTTTTTTCAATATTTCTGACATATTTTTAGAAAAACGTTGGACTATCATTACAGTAACTTATATCGATTACGAAAAATTCATTCGTTTCAATACAAGTTAAATAAAATGATAAAAACCCAGAAAATTTCCAATTGTAGTGTCTTCCAATCGGAATTCGAAGGTTTTTATTATTTTATTTTACTTGTATTAAAGGGAATGAATTTTTCATATTCGATATTAGTTACTGTAATTATAATATAACGTTTTAAAAATAAAAATCCGATATATTGAAAAAAAAATCAAATTTTAATATCACATATCTTCATAAGTATTGATATTAGGTCATGGTTGCACTAAAATTTTCGAGTCATAATCAAGGCAGGAATATAGTCCTGTGAGATTATTAATGTTTTAATCTAATCTAAACATACCGCACATCCGCCTTTGAGGTGGATTGAAATCAAAAGCTAATCTAGCACATATTTACCATGTTTAATTTTAAGAATTTACAACTGTGCCCCTTTCTTATATCTCCTGGAATTTCATTGTAAATTTTCTTGTACATCATCGGGTTTAGAGGTTTGTCTTTCTTCTTAAACAATAGTCTCATTTTTGCGATATTCAATAAAGTACTTGATCATTGTTCTCCGGTGAGACTGATTTTTATGATAAATATCTGCGCCGATAAACAAGAAACCTTTGAGCACCGGGAAGGCAACATTCGACGCATTATTGTCGAAATACTGCCTGATTTACTGCAAATAATTTTTTTAATATAATTTTTTTTTTAACGAAAATTTGATAGATATTCTTGATCGTCGCCACGAGTCTACTTGCCAAGTTTCAACTCGATTGGATCACGGGAAAAGGGTAAAAAATCGATCCAAATTTTTTTTGACGGCAAGCCGGCAAGCAAGCAAACAGACGCCACGTATAAAGGGAGTAATAATAAAAAATTTAGAAAAATACGTTTAGTGAAGAAAAAAATTACATTTTTTTCGACGGGCCTAAATTGGTCGAATATTCAACAAATTCGGAATGCCACAATACACGACTGATGACTTACTGACATTTACATAAAACCGGTAAAGCACACATGTCGCGGGCCGCAACGTATTTGTTGGCTAACTGTGGGAATCAACGTGCCTCGGCCACTCTCGGCCGTTGCTCCTCGGTGGACACGCAGGACCCACCCCCCACCCCCGGCACGAGGGAAGATGACACCGCCGCCCAGCGCCGAGTCCTTCCCACGGTGAAAAAATTACCAGAAAATGTCAACAATTTGCCACAAAAAGGGCGACAGATAATCCGGGTGTTGGGTGACCGGCATTCCATTTATCTCGCCTCTTGGCTCTCAGTAACCCCTGTGACAGAATACCGCAACTTGTAGCTGGCTGATAATATCTTACCTCCAATTATTACTATAGTCGGGACCAAACTGACAATACTAAATACTTTGGATGAATGGACAGAGATACTGATACACACGCTCATTAATGGCACGTGATCATACGCTGTATTGACCTTCTAGAGCTATTGCTAATTAGTAGCATGTGTGTCCGCACATTGCTAGTAATGAACATGCTCGTTACTAGCACGATCAAAAATCAACTGCCAGTTGATTTATGAGCGTGCTCATTTGATTTGCGGGTGGAAGGGGCATCTTTTGAGCACGTGGGAACGGGCTTGCTTATGAGCATGCTAATGTCATTCGCGGTTAGTATCGCTTATCTATGCAATCTTCTCAGTCCGCGACAGATGAAACAAATATGTCGCGTTGGGGAGATAACAAAACATTACTTTTCGTGACTTATTATAGGAATCACGAATGTCTGTGGAATATTCGGTCACCGCTATATAAAAATAATATAGAAAGAAATAATTCAATAACAAATATGCGGATGGAAACACGGGAACTGTTTTGATTTATTGGTTCACTTGAATTTCCTATTTCAGTTTGCAAAGTTTCCATTTTGAACAAGAGCGTCTCTGTTTTATGACAAGAACATGCCAGTAATAAGCATGTATGTTTGATTGTTAGCTTTGGGCATACTCATTCATGATCATGCTTAAAATAAGCATACTAATAACGAGCAAGTATGTACGAGAGCATTGATGGTAGTTTTGAGCACGCTAATAACATCAGTACCTTAAGACATGAGAAAAAGACAAACCACTCTAGTAATTCATGACGTCAGCCTAAAAGAATGGCCCATCCATCCCCAACCACCAATCGCCTATTTATCTAAATTATGACTAAAACCATGTACCGGGCGACGCCGTGAACAGCTAGTAAAAATATAAAAACTGAAATCCAATCGACAAATTGTTGTGAAACGCGATACCCCTATTGAACGTACATTGTTGTCTAATAAATTTAACTGCCTCATTGGACACATCATCCCCTCGCGTGCCAACCCTTGCGGGACGCAGTTAACGCATAACGCGGTTTGACATTTACTTCTAAATAGCGATCGATACCTCCCTCGCTATTGTTATATTAACAATGTCGATCGTGACACAGTAACATTATGTACAAATTGTTATAAACTAAACTGGTATGAGTATATGTTACACTAACCACAATAGAGACTAGAAATATGCAACATTGCTGTATGTGTATCTTGACAGTTATTGTATAACATTTTAATGCCGCCAATTTTTAAGTTTCAAGTTTGACAGGTTTGAAATAAATGAATTCAATCAATTAGAAAGCTCATTGTGTGGAAAATCTTTGGTCGATAGGGTGAGGAATGAAAAAATTAAAAGTGAATGTAATGCTGGCTGTAGTGTGGTAGATAGAATAAAGAAAAGAGTGTTGTGATGGTTTGGTCGTGTAGAATGTATGAGCGAGGAAAGGATGGTTAAGAAAATGTATGGGGCAAGTGTTGAAGGCAACAGGAATAGAGGACGTCCGCGGAAGACCTGGCATGATCAAATATTACAAATATTGAAAAATGACCCTGTTAAAAACCTCAACAACCGTAGAGCTTGCATGAGAAGATGTGTGAATGTAGCCGAAGCAAAAGTGGTGTGCCGAGATAGAATAATATGGCGTTCTATCCTCTCTGCCTACGCCTGCGGGGAAACGGCGTGATGTTTAGTTAGTTATTATTCATAATTATGAATAACGTTTGTTTACGTTTTAGAGCTTTCTAATTGATTGTCAAGATACAGAAATAGCAATATTGCTTATTTCAGAATACGGCGAGAATATTATTTTTTGTACATCTGAATTAATCAAAATTTCAACAAAAATACAATTGCCAAATAATTTATTTTGATTGACTCATCCGTGGGATCATATTGATAGCAGATCTAGGTTGTTTTATGTTATCACGCGACACGGACGGACAGATAAATTTATAAATGTAGGAAACTCCACTTCTAAACATAAGCGCACGCTTCTTCAAAAGAGAAAATATCTACACTGATATTGTCATATAAACAAGTAATTAAAAAAGAAATTAAAGACATGCTTTAAAATGCTTTCTTTGCGTACATCCCCCATGCAGTATCCAAATATTGTTAGTTGTCTTAAAATTTAAAACATATATTCGAACGGCATGTTTCTGCGGCTCCCGCACGTGAGTGACTTTATTATTAATTTAAATCGAAATAATGACCGAATCATGTCGAAAATGATTTAATAATGTATAGTCATCCACGAACGTTTCAGAGATCTGGCTAGTCGGGATGTTGGGGAAAAATCAATTACAAGATTCCACCACAACAACCGACAAACAGACAAAGAGACTTTAATATAACCATGCGATAAAAATCTTATTATTTGTATATTACACGCATTAAGAATTCCTTTACACCTAAATTAATAAAAAATAATATTAATTAAAATAAATAACTACAATTTGAAAAAATAATTGTTTGATTGAAAAACTAAATAAATATATAAAAAGGTCCTAACTAGCATTTTTGTTAATAGCAGGGTTAATGCAGAAATATAAAACATGCGTGCATAAACTTATGTTTTGTTATTGATGAATTATATATATATATATATATATATATATATTTATTTTAAATCGTCCTAATTATTGCTCATTTCAAGGGAAATTCCAAAAAATAAATATAAAGGATAAAATCAAAACATATTTAAAAGGTTATATATGTTTTGATTTTATCCTTCATATTTATTTTTTGGTTTATTTTATCTTCTTATCTTATTTATCTGGTATATTGATTTAATTATCATTATTTTACTCTATTACTAATTTGTTAAAGTTTTCTAATTATTACTGTTTGCTTGTGTACTAATCATCGTTTATATATATTGTTCATATCTATTGTTAATTTATTTTATAGTGTTTTACAATGTTACATTTATATTGTTAGATTTCATTTTGTTCATTTATCTTTAGTATGTTACATTTATATTGTTAGATTTCATTTTGTTCATTTATCTTTAGTATGTTTTATTTATATTATTATTTTTTAATTATTTACTGTAAAATGTGTTTTATGTTAGGTATATAAAAATCCTTTTAATTTTCTTGTACTGTAAAAGCCCACTAGGGCGTTGATTAATTAATAGATAAATAAATACTAATATTTTAGTAGAAGGTACCTAGTATTAATATTTATAAAGATTTTGTACCCCACCGGAAGATGTATGAATTATCTGCCGCTTGTGATAATAATAAAGTACTAGTGATATAACGAATATTCGCATATTTTTGCATATTCGCAATCGCATTCGCATTCGCATTCGCAAAGTTCTGATGTTCATATTCGAAAAATTTTGCGAATATGAACATCAGAAAAAAACATAATATTACGTTAGTAAAAAATTCATTCATTTCTTATTTTTTACTATTAGAAAAAGTAACTTCACCTCGTAATCACATTATCAGTCTTCACTTTACTTTATCATTTGGTATTATTTATTTACCATCTACTTCTACATTGGGTAATAAAGCTTAAGATTCCAGATCACTAATAAATAACAATTAACTCCTCAATAGAACTTAGGAAACAAAAACAATAAAAATTCAATGTAAAAATACAAAAACATATTCTTCTCTGAAACTTTATCGGTCTTCTCATTTCATTTATTTTCTTCTTTAACGAAACTAAATACAAAAATCAAACAAAAACTATGTTCTTCAATTACAAACTATAAATAATTTATGTTTTATAAGAAAATACTTTAAACAGACAAAAACAAAATTATTCTTTATGCTTCTATTGGATCAACTCGGAAATTCTCGGTACAAGACGCAAACGGAATGCGCCTCGCGTGAACCTTAGCCGTTAAGCCATACTTAATTGGCGCCAAATTAGAAAAAACTCAATATTCGTATTCGCATTCGCATTCGCATTCGCGAATGCTCAAAAAATGACATTCGTTACATCACTAATAGGTACGAACGAGACCATGTGATGCGCAATGAAGATAGGTGCGGCTCAAAGTCTAAAAGCAAGGGTATCGCACAAATAATAATACTATTGTGGGGGAAACCGTGCCCCCTGAATATATGTCGTGCTCGTGAAGTAGGTGGCGTGGTAAGGGTAAGGGATGATAGGGGCAATGCGGCGGAAGGGATGACTCCTGACCCATATGGTAGGGGGAGGAGCCAGCGCATGCAACTGATCTACCATCTATCGGTACCTACTGATTCACTTCAAATTTATGTTATTTGAAAATAATAACGCAAATTTTATTTATTTATTTATTAATCAACGCCCTTGTTGGCTTTTACAGTAAAAGAAAATTAAAAGGATTTTTATATACCTAACATAGAACATATTTTAAATAAATGAACAATAAACAATGATTAGTACACAAGCAAAAAGTAATAATTAGAAACCTTTAACAAATTAATAATATGTAGAGTAAAATAAAGATAATTAAACCGATACACCAGATAAATAAGATAAGAAGATAAAATAAACCAAAAAAATAAATATAATAAATAAAATGAAAACATATTTAAAAGGGAAATGAGCAATAATTAGGACTCTTTAAAATAAATACAAACAAAACGTAAGTAAAAATTTACTCCATTATACTGTAATTAATTCTATTGGTATATTCTAAGTCTAAGTAATTCTTTAATTCGGGTATACTCCTAAATAATGTTAAATTACAATCTATTTCATGATCCGGCTTTGATTGCAAAGATCGCGTACTCTTTACCTTGCTGAGTGGATATTCCATCAGCCTTCTCCTTTAAAGTAGATCCTCTAACACAATACGTAACATACATAATATAACAAACTTCAACTTTTAATGTCTACACTTTCGCAATTAGTAAATGTCAAACAAGTCAATGGATATTAAGGCTGGTCATTCACTGCAAATGCATTTTTCGGCGTTTTTTTTTTTTTGCTAAAATATGTTGTTTTTTTATTAATTTATATCAGAATGTATATTCTAGACTGCAATTTTTTTGGGGCAATAACTTAGATATAACCTTTGTTCATATATTATAAAAGTAATAAATTGAACATTATTTTCAATAATTAAGAAAATATAAGCATTAATCGACAGGCCGCGGCCAAAAAAAATCGGTTTTAGCGTTCTAGGCGGAACAAAGTTTAAATGAGTATGTATCTGTTCGCATAATATGTTTTTTTATATTCATTCGCTATTTTTTGGCACTCCAACAATGTCATAGTATACATGATACACGTCAATAATGTATGTGAACGATATCTTTACGAAAAAGGACGAAGTTATATGACCGCTTCACGCCAGACAGTAATGCAACAACGCACTTGCTGCAAGCTAACGATTATATGTATACACCGCGCACAGTGTGTTGCTGTTTAAATTGTATCTAAATTTAACATTATATTGATAATAATTATTAATAAAAAAATTAAAACTTTCCGAAATATCTTGCTTGTTATCCATTATATTAAAATAATAAGTTTTTTCCTTTATTTTTTCGTTATTTCTTTCCCTTTATTAAAATAAAATAAATAAGTTTATATACTTTTATACTGTAATATAAAAAATTGTACATGGAACAGATTCGTCAGTGGCCGACTATACAGTGAGCATTATAATTAAAAATCGACTTTTAGGTACCTACCAACATTTAGCAATCAATCTCTGACTATTTTAAGAACAACATAACATTAACAATAATGATTTTTTGTTGAAATATGTTGTTTACGTGAGTGAGAAATCGTAGAGGTCTAGGGACCGTACCTTGGGGGACTCCAAATTCACCTAGTGGTGGATTACTTAGAGATTCATTTGATTTGACTATTTGAGGTGTGTTCTTTGAGTGGCTTTTTACCCGTTTGGGGTTATGTGGTCAATCCCGTTTTCTTTTGGTTCTGGTACGAGCTGTCCGTGGGAGATACTGTCGAGTACTTCCTTCGAATCGATAAAGATACCTATGCAATTACTTGATTTGTTCAATTTACTTTGTATAATGGAGAATGTTTTGCGGTTACGTCTTGTGTGCATAAATCCCCAGTTAACCCGAATGGATTCTCTTTTATTGTAGAATTGACTTTTGTAATTGAATTTAGTCATTTTTTGACTGCTTATTCAAAAAGTTTCGATGTATTAGATAAATAGTATATTGCCTCATTCTCATTGTTTGTTAAATTAGATTACACTACCAATATGATTGTAAGTGCTTTAATTCTTTTTGATGAGGCATAACATATAATAATAATTTGATTGTTAATATTTGGTAGTTATCATTGTTATAAAAAGCAACCCATAAAAACCAAGTTTTTACAGTACTCCCTTTCTTATTTATTCAGGTTTCGTGCCTACCGATGCGTCGGAGTTGCATGAAAAAACCGTTAACAATTTAAAAAATCCAAAATTATACTATAATTATTAATTTTTAACGTTAATTTAATAGATCGTTTTTATCGTCGTCACGAGTCTGCCTGCAAAGTTTCAGCTCGATTAGATCACGGGAAAAGGATTAAAAATCGATCCAAAGTTTTTTCGTAAATCAAGCAAACAGACGCTACGAGTCAAAAGAAAGGGAGTAAAAAGAAATCATGTGTATTATCTATTAAATAAATAAATAAAATATTTATCTTTCTTCCTGACGATGGAACACATATTTACAAACAGCTTTTTTGGAAAAATATAGCAGAGATAAAAACAAAAATATTTTAATAACTGCTGTAGGTAGAATTATAAATTTGTGTTTTTCTTGTTAAATTGTAGAAGGTAGGCAGTTGAGCTATATTCGGATAATTGATAAACCTGGGCGCCCAATTAGGGGTTGTTTTGGCTTTACAGATCTCCCTAATTACTAGTTGCCCACCAGAAATATTGAAAACGAAAATCACGTGGCGGTCGTCGCATAACACAAAAGTAAACAAGCGAAAACCCCGCGATAATTAGTTATTTTACAAATTGTTTTATTTTCCTTAGCGCCTTGGGACAGCGTCAGAAATTATAAGAGATGGGGCTAGTTTTTACTTCTTTTTTGTCAATATTTTTAAATATTAAATTACACACCTTACCTATACATAATTGTAATGCATACAGCATATTATTCCAAAAATAATTATATCATTCTGATTTTTCTTTTATTCTCAGGATAACTATATTTGTTATAATTGGTGATTGTTATCCCAACATAAAATAAACGGGACTTATATCTGGGACTGGTATAATATTTCTATGTAATTTAATGTTTGGACTTTGGATGAAGAAGTTTTTTTATAATTTTTTTTTATTAGGTTCTATTCAGATACAATTAATATTCTTCTATTCAGATATTATTAATAGATGGGTGTAAAACATTCTGGTTTCTACCTACTTTATTTAAAAATATTATTAAAGAAGTACCTGTGTGGAATATTCTAGTGAAATTAAGTGTGAATTAAAGAACGTTGCTCCGATTAAATTCGTTTCCAGTGACTTTGCGTAGTAAAAAAAAATATTGTATTTTATTTGCTTTTTTTGCCAACGTTTTAAAAAAAATTGGACACGAAGCAAACGCAATGTGATGAGACATAATATCTTTAAATAAAAAAAACTCTTTGTTTATATTACTAGTATTATTCAACTCTGATGAAAGCTCAGCTATGAGCTGAAACTACTTGGTTAAAATTCAACAAAGTGGTGTTAAACAAAGAGTTATTTTATTTAAAGGTTTTAAAAAATGTATCATGTTTATATTTTCATCTGTCGATAGTGATGATAGTGAGAATTACTGGTACACTCGAAACTCGAGTAGAGCCAATGAACTCAAGTAGAGTTATAACAGTTTTTAATTTGCAAAAGTTATTTAGGAAGCTTTACAAAGTTGACGCCGATTCTATGAATAGTATAATTGATAATTAATGAAAAATTCCTTATTATATAAATAGCAATCAAAACATGTTGTTAAGATATGGTAAAGATTAGCGGTATTTGATATAAGGCCCAAGAATATATATTATGTATTATTATATTTAGGTCAAGTACAGTGAAGATGACAAGAAGTATGTGCACCAACGACCCTGAAAATGATGAGACGTAAGGAAAAGGTTCCTCACTTTATATCGAAGATGGGAGAAGCCAGCATAAGATTTTATAGTGATGGAATGCATATTAGGAAAGTAGAATACGTGTCGTCAAAGCTGTATATTTATATAGATTTCTCTCTTCTAGAAGTGACTTGAATATTAAATAATGTATATTTAAGACTTCTACATATAACCTTATACCTAAATATATTTTTATATAACTTTTACAACTCAATTCTTTAACACTTCATACGATTTGGTTATTTTTTGAAACTAGCAATGTATAGAGCGTTTTTGAGCAATTATAATATAGATACTGGCAGAAGAGAAAGAAGAAGACTTGAAAATAGAAAATACTTAAGGAAAAATTGAAATATGCACATCCTTAAGATTTTTTAAAAATCACCAAACAATATCAGAAAAATTATATATTAGGTCCTTACATATGAAATTGGCGTTTAGTATTGGAGGAACATAAAGCCGATTTTTTTTTATTATAATATATTTATTTAATAAAAGTATGTACCATTGCTATCTATGCACTTTTGCCATCTTATAGGTAGTTTATCGATCCCTTTACTAAAAAAACCATTCGGACGGGAATCAATAAAATCTTTGAAGGCAGTTTGGACTGCCTCATCGGAGTTGAATTTTTTCCTTTGCGAGAAGTTATCCAAATTTCGAAAAAAATGGTTATCTGTTGGGGCAAGATCCGGAGAGCATGGTGGATGTCTTAGACATTCAAATTGAAGCTCCTCTAATTTGGTAGCCGTCTGTTGTGCAGTGTGTGGTCTAGCGTTATCATGAAGCAGCAGTGACCTAGAGCGATTAACCAGCCTCGGTTGTTTAGCAGCTAGCTTTTCCATCATGGTTTGCAGTTGCTGACAATAGACATCTGCCGTAATCGTCTGGCCAGATTTAAGAAAGCTGTAGTGAACGACACCAGCACTAGTCCACGAAACGCTCACAAGTAACTTTTTTGGGGTCAATTTTCGCTTGGGGCATGGTTTGGCTGGTTCGGCAGGGTTCAGCCATTGCGATGAGCGCTTCCGATTATCGTACAGGATCCACTTTTCATCACAGGTAATGATTCGATTTAAAATCCCTTCATTATTGTGCCGGTTGAGTAATGCAACGCAGCAGTCAACGCGCGTTTGTTGATTTGCTTCACTCAATTCGTGAGGTACCCACCTTTCAAGCTTTTTCACCTTACCAATTTGCTTCAAGTGGATTAAAACAGTTTTATCACTAACACCGCAGCCTGCAGCTAACTCGGATGTGGTTTGCGATGGATCCGCTTCCACAATAGCCTTCAATTCTTCATTATCAACTTTGGTCTCTGGCCGTCCACGGGGCTTGTTCTGCAGGTCGAAATTTCCAGAACGAAAACGTTGGAACCAAAAACGCACTGTGTTTTCTTTTGCGGCACCGTCGCCATACACATCATTAATCCTTCGAGCCGTTTCTGCAGCACTGGTGCCACGGTGGAACTCGTACTCGTAAATAACGCGATATTTCAAGTTTTTCATTTTGTAAACTGAGTGACGCAAAGAAAAAAACAATCGAGGAAAAAACAAATGAATTATAATTTTCAAAACACAAATACATGAGTAAATAGCTGTATAAATTTGGATTTGGAATTCCTAACCAAAGAGAAGATATTTAAGATCAAATTTGCCAGTACGGCAAAACGCCAATTTCATATGTAAGGACCTAATATATTTAGGAATAAAGAATTTTAACAGCCTACCTACATAAATTAATAAGATAACTGTGATTAAACAAATAAAAAAGAAGTTACATTGACATAAATAAAATAAATTAATGTGCAAGTTCCTCTCCAAGCACAAGAGTTATTGTCTTTTTGGAGTGGTAAGGCGAGAAAATTGTAGTTATTAATTATAGTTTTATGGACTGGAATAAAACAAAATGTAATAAACTGTATCTTGTACTAAATAAATAAATATAAAAATACCTGGCAGCTAAATAAAGATTGTGGGGAAGGGTGTTGTGAGCATCCCGAAGAACTAACATATGTATATGGGAAAATGTAAAAGGGACATTAATATATTTTAGCTCCCAGTTCAAATGTACACTCAGCAGAGACCTTACGTATGTGCGAGTATATCACCGTAGATTAAATATGTTATATTTTCTGTCATTTTGCTGGCCGCGATTTTAAAACCCCTGAAGGAACAATAGTCGTGGTGCGGGCAGGGTGACCAAAAAGTGCTGAGCAAATAAACCAATTATCTTATTTGTTTACAACGTGTCGGAAGGAGGCTAAGTGGAGATGCCGCGTAGATCGGAAGGGGTCCACAACATTTTTCTACGTGTTTTTAATTACTACTAGGTAAAGATTGACACAACGATAAATTTAGTTTTGAATGAATCTCCCGATAATCTAGAGATCGGCATTGTATTAAATTTATAAAGAATTTTACATTAGCAGAATCAATTATAGATAGCTTTTTTCAAAAATTAATTTTGGTATTTTGAATTGACGAATGCATTTTGCCTGTCCTAATTTACGTCTGTCAAACCTGGGTGATCACTAAAAAGATTGCCAAAATGCTATGGAGAGAATTATGTTAGGGAAAAAACTGTCAAATAGAATAAGAAATTCAATAATCAAAGAACAAACAAAAACTAAGAATGTAAACGTATCAATCAGAAGGCTTAAATGGAAATGGAATGGATATACAACCAGGGTAAGAGAGAAATGGTCGATAATGTATTGGTTCACAAGAGACAAGAAAAGAAAACAGAAGGTGGCGCATGGACAAGAACAGCAAAAGTTAGGGAGGAATGGAGACAATTGAAGGAGGCCTTTGCCAAAAGGCATGCAGACGGAACTGCCATGGTGTGACAGTCTAACTTGTCACAAGCAAATTTTAAATGTTATGAATGCCTGAATAAAGGCTATTATTATTATATTGTCTTTACACTAGTACGAAAATATATTCGGCGTTCATATAAATATTCTGTCACTAAGGGTGATTTCTAAGACACCGAAAAAGAATTTTATTCCAAGACCTTTCAGTTAATGCTTATATTTTCTTTATTATTTTAAATGATGTTCAGTTTATTACTTTTATATTAGAACAATGGTTCAATCTAAGTTATCGTCCCAAAAAATATAATCTAATAATAAAAACCCACATTTTCATAAAAAGTGTTTCTAAATTCTTTATTTGACTTAAACTCTTAAAAGGCTGTGCTAAAAAATACCTTCGGGAACGGTGATGTAACCCAGCGTTACCTGATTAAAAATCGGCATAGTTTTTAATGTGTGATAAAATATACATATATAGGATACAGATAAGACTTTTTAAAGGTCCCTTTGTGTAATTATGTAAGATAAACATACATATTTGCATTACTTTAGTAAATTTTCATAAAATCATGGCATATCGAATTTGCGTGCGCTTCCGCTGACGTATCATTAGCAACTGAATTCAACGACGCGGTCGCCAGGTCGCGTCAGTCGCCTGCACTCGGTCTTTGTCTAACACGTATTACGCGACTCTACCGTACTCTTTCGATATTGTTTTCGCTTTCACCGAAACCCAAGCAACCGCCATCTCTGTCCTACACGAAATGTGTGGTATTGGTGTGCTCTCTCTCGCTCGATTCAACTGCGATGTGCAATATTCTGCCCTCTTTCACACACCGGCCGAAGGTACGAGAGTAATGAATAAATATTTTTTAATTAAAAAAGCCATACATTCGTAACAGTTTAATTTAATCATTTTGGTGTGAAAATGTCTATTCGATGATTGCAAAAAATATGACGTTTTAGTTTTCGTAGATAAGACAGGTAGACCTACGTTACATCACCGACACACAGGAGTTAAATAATTCACGATGAATCTTGGTTCGACATCCAACGATTATCCGTTTCTGACCAGGTCGGCATTGAAAAGGTTGCGGTGTTGTTTTGTCGGGCTGCCTTGAAAGGCCGGAGGTGGCACCTCCCCGCGCAGGGGACTGGAGCTGGTATCACCAGGACCCACCCGTGGCCAGGTTTCTGTCCCTGGCGCCCCGTCCCAGGGCTGTCTGCCGCGCGGCTAATGAGCCGTTATTGCCGAATTATCGTCGTTCGCTGGAAATATGAAATCGTAAATTGTTTTACGATTTTCGGTACAATAATACTCAAAATGTAAAACGGTCAATACCTGGTTCGCGGTTTATGGTCTGACTGCCCTCGTGGTCACAGTATAGTATACTGCTTTACTATACTGTGTCACAGTATAGTAAAGCATACAGTATTATATCTTCATACAAACAGCCGAAACGACACCCTTCGAAATCTCGGTATACTTCGAACTGCTCAGTCGTCGCAGGGCTTCAGTAACGTACGGACGCAAGCAGTGTGAGACGCTCCCACGCATACATTTAGGTCAATTTATGGCACCCCAAACCATAAAGAGTCAGTCAATGAGCAGCCCTGGTGCGTGTTTAACCAAGTTTAAGTACAGATGCCGGCAAACATGTTGAACATTTTTCGGCGAAGTGGGGGAGAGTTTGCGCATGTACCATTCCACCAACGAGACCCAAAATTTGTCTTCTGCGCATACCCCCACCACGCCGAAAAATGTCCAAGAAGTTTGCCGGCAACTGTACCAAGCGGCCGTAGGTATTTATTTCAAGGACACTGCCAAGATAACATACTGTATGTATTTATTATACTGTGACTGTGTCGTGGTGTTGACCACTAGCTACTCGTGCAATAAATATCTTGTTTTGAAGGAAACAACCTGAAGTTTTAATAAACTTTGTACATTTAACCAATAGAATTTATATACTTCACTAACCGTTTACGGAAACCATCACGTTTTCAACAGGGTGATAAAAAACTAATCCAAAACATAATATTCTAAAAACCTAATCGTTTGTTTAAATAATTGAAATATTTAAAAAAAAAATTATTTTAGCACTATGTCGACACATTAGCCCTGATGATTGACCCTGAAATAAGTTCCGAAACGTTGGCCAGAGAGGTCAGAGATGCACGGCAGAATATCTCAGAAAACTACATGCAGAAGATTCTGAACGTCCGTGAAAACCTAATCTAGTCCTAGAGTGTATAAATATAAAAACATAGTATATTAAAGAATATAATATATTTTTTAGGATGGTTAAGAAAGGCAACAGAAATAGAGGGCATCCGCGAAAGACGTGGCACGACAAGATACTGCAAGTATTTGAGGATGGCCCTGTTAAAAGCCTCATCAACAGTATAACATGCATGAGAAGATGTATGAATGTAGCCGAAGCAAAAGTGGTGCGCCAAGATAGAAGAATATGGCGTTCTATCCTCTCTGCCTGCCCTTGCGGGGGAATGGCGTGATGCTTAGTTAGTTAGTTAATATAAAGTATCGAAAATTTTTGTAAATATTTTTAGAGACTGGTGATTAAATTTATTTGGTTGCTTATGATATTTTTGCTACTTTTACAAAATATGCAATTTAAAGCTGACATTATTTACAAGTGAATATATAAATTATTTATGTCAAGTGTTTTTTAAAGAAAGTTCATTATCAATTTGATGAAAATGAAAAAGTATGATTTGAATTTCATTTATAAATCACTATTTATTTTACCTTCATCTCTTACCTATATTCAAACGATAAGTTCAATTTAATCAGTGAAATGTCATAATTATCGCTTTTGGTATAGGTACAACGTCAAAAGTAGTTTTAATATGACTTAATATTAGGTCCTTACATATGAAATTGGCGTTTAGTATGGGAGGAACATAAAGCCGAATTTTTTTTATTAAAATATATTTATTTAATCAAAGTATGTACCATTGCTATCTATGCACTTTTGCCATCTCATAGGTAGTTCATCGATCCCTTTACTAAAAAAACCATTCGGGCGGGAATCAATAAAATCTTTGAAGGCGGTTTGGACTGCCCCATCGGAGTTGAATTTTTTCCTTTGCAAGAAGTTATCCAAATTTCGAAAAAAATGGTAATCTGTTGGGGCAAGGTCCGGAGAGTACGGTGGATGTCTTAGACATTCCAATTGAAGCTCCTCTAATTTGGTAGCCGTCTGTTGTGCAGTGTGTGGTCTAGCGTTATCATGAAGCAGCAGTGGCCTAGAGCGATTAACCAGCCTCGGTTGTTTAGCAGCTAGCTTTTCCATCATGGTTTGCAGTTGCTGACAATAGACATCTGCCGTAATCGTCTGGCCAGATTTAAGAAAGCTGTAGTGAACGACACCAGCACTAGTCCACCAAACGCTCACAAGTAACTTTTTTGGAGTCAATTTTCGCTTGGGGCATGGTTTGGCTGGTTCGGCAGGGTTCAGCCATTGCGATGAGCGCTTCCGATTATCGTACAGGATCCACTTTTCATCACAGGTAATGATTCGATTTAAAATCCCTTCATTATTGTGCCGGTTGAGTAATGCAACGCAGCAGTCAACGCGCGTTTGTTGATTTGCTTCACTCAATTCGTGAGGTACCCACCTTTCAAGCTTTTTCACCTTACCAATTTGCTTCAAGTGGATTAAAACAGTTTTATCACTAACACCGCAGCCTGCAGCTAACTCGGATGTGGTTTGCGATGGATCCGCTTCCACAATAGCCTTCAATTCTTCATTATCAACTTTGGTCTCCGGCCGTCCACGGGGCTTGTTCTGCAGGTTTCGATTTCGATTTCGAAATTTCCAGAACGAAAACGTTGGAACCAAAAACGCACTGTGTTTTCTTTTGCGGCACCGTCGCCATACACATCATTAATCCTTCGAGCCGTTTCTGCAGCACTGGTGCCACGGTGGAACTCGTACTCGTAAATAACGCGATATTTCAAGTTTTTCATTTTGTAAACTGAGTGACGCAAAGAAAAAAACAATTGAGGAAAAAACAACAAACAAACAATACATGAGTAAATAGCTGTATAAATTTGGATTTGGAATTCCTAACCAAAGAGAAGATATTTGAGATCAAATTTGCCAGTACGGCAAAACGTCAATTTCATATGTAAGGACCTAATATAATAACATTATAAAGTTGAAATACTTAACTATTATTTTTTTAATATTTAAAGCATTAACTTTGTGGTTAGACATTATAACAGTGTTAGTTAAATATTGGTGAAAAGTTAACAATACTATGGTTGTGGTGTATAGTGTTGGTCCTGACGAATAGACGGGTTCGTCTCGAAACCGGTAGACCTAAAATCTGGTGTGGTTTATACTAATTTAACTAACACTCTACTTAAAAAGTATTTATTCTCATATATGGTATAAAATTGAAACCAGTATAGCTAATTTTATATCAAATATCTTATTTTAGGAATATTTAACCTTCATATATTTACGTTATTTCTGTTAAAATCTCGTGACCCGTATCGATGGGTGAGATTCTTACATGATTTTGGTCTCTGAGACATGTATATTTTTTGGAGACAAATCTCGGGTTTCCTAGTCCACCGTACTCTCCAAGTTTCGAAAGCACCGCTAGAAACATCAGTTCGTGAAACTTTGATGCTGCGTTCGTCCATTGGTGAATTTTAATCTCTCCTGTAGCAATTAAATCAAAATATTTAATACCTTATTTTGTCTTTCTTTTCAGAAAAATAATCTATGGTGTTGGGTGACATTTTTTACGCAGTTTTCGACTCTCGCTGTCGAATGTCAGGAATACGGGTTTGAGTTTATATCTTCTAGTGATGGTATTTTAACCGGTGGCACACTAACCGTTATTTGAGATTTGTATCTGATGCGTCGATGATAAGCAACTGATTTTTTGCAATTCGACGGGCAACCATCGGCACTGGATAACAATTATATACAAGTTATTATTCATCTATACAATCAGATACAAATCCCAAATAACTGTACTGAAAATGACAGGTTAAAATAAGGGTGTCACCATCACTAATATATTCCTACCAGACAGCAAAATTGCCAAGACGAATAGGAATGAACTGGGCTGCTTTTGGCAAACTCAAACATATCTTCGAGCACAAAGAGATCCCAATTAGCCTAAAAAGAAAAGCCTTTGAATCATGCATACTACCAGTGATGACGTATGGAGTGGAGACTATGGCCCTTACAAAGAAAAGTGTAGAAAAGCTCAAATGCATGCAACGATCCATGGAGAGATCCATGCTTGGAGTAAGATAGAATTAGAAATGACGAAATTAGGCGCAGAACCAGAGTAGTGGATATCATGGATCGTGTAGCGAAGCTAAAATGGCAATGGGCAGGATATGTTGCAAGACAGGATGCTACAAGATGGCCTCCCAGAGTTCTGAAATGGAGACCATGGAAGAATAAAAGAGGCATCGGAAGACCTCAAACGATATAGCCGCTGTGGGGGGAAAGAAATGGCTACAATTAGCAAACAACAAGGAAGGATGGAAAAAGAAGGAAGAAGCCTATATCCAGCAGTGGAGAGACGAAGTCCGATGAAGAAGAAGAAGAAGAAGAAACTCTAACTGTTCTCTAAGATAATCTTCATTTCAAAATCTCAATACGTGTACACGGTATCTCACCAAGGACACGGACCACTTGGGTCAAGATTCGCACGCCTTGAACTTGTCTAAAAAAATCTTCGTTGTTCATATTATAGGTATTATACGTATAAGTTGAAATTAAATATCGTCTTTCAAAAATTAACAATTATTCATTCTTTAGATATTCAAGATCCATAAAAAACCTTTATTGTATCAATTTTGGGATGCTTTGTGTCCAGACAAAAGAGATTGTTCTTCTCCCGAGATAATTTCCGCTTTTTACCGCCGGATGTGATTCGTCGAATAAAAGTTACAAAAACTAAATCATTTTCGGATGTGGCAACTTCACAAGTCGGGCTGCTTGGGACGCCATGCCATAACAAGGCCGTAATAGTTGAAAACACATCTCAATATGGCAATCATGTCAACACCCGACTTCGTATTATTTATTGCGGTGTTTATGAGGACCTCGTAAATTTGTTCAAAAGAAAACAAATAATTATTTGTTATTATTATTATCGAAACAGACACATTGTTTGTAAGTAATTTTGTTTATAATGTCGAACTTGTTATTTCCTGGTACTACGGGTATAATTTTTTTTATTATTTTTTTACAAATACAATTCTCCTATATTTATATATCAAATTGACATTTTTTTAATACTTTGTAGTCATGTAGACCTCGTCAGTGAAGAGAAGCTCTCGAGTCTGATGAGGGAGCCTCAGTTGTTATTTTATATATAGGTACATATGCGAGTCATTTAATAATACGGTAATAAAAGGTAATTTGGTAATGAAGTATTGAAGTATTTTGAAAAAAGCTATACGTTTAAATGATTTATGAATTTAAGTTTGATTTAAGGAAGATTTTAATTTTTTCGATTTGCTCTGAGAGATTTCTGATGCAGCATATCTCGATAGGTAAATTATTGTAGTAGTTAGATAGAAATAATACTTCTTCGGGTCTCAAAGAATTACTCTCTTTATTTGTCTAAAGTAACGTTGTAACAGCTATAGCAAACGTGGAAATCTGACAGGTGTCATTCGGTTGACACCTCTTTTATCTCTCGGCTGAGCTGAGGATGTCGAGACCACTAACCCCATTCATTGGTCAATGATGACGACATCAACTACGTATCACATTTTGTAACGACCAATTAAAAGCCGGAAAATGAGCTCACGTGAAACCTCAGATCTGTCAAATTAACCATACCTACCGACATCACAATAAAGAATTAGGCTAGCGGTGCATAAGGGAATTGACAACAGTACTGTACAGAAGTGCGAATTGCCTGGAACTGGCTAAAGAACAAGTTAATCAAAAAAAAATTTTTTTGAAGACGTCCTTTTATATGCTTTCTTTCCATACGTTCTTAATCAATTTTCAATCAATTTTTTCGCATCACCCATGCAGAATCCAAATTTAAACTGCTTATCCAAATTCAAATGCTATACTTTACGGCTGAGAGCTCACTAATAATGAAAACTTATTAATTTTAATGTAAATGATGACTAAATCATGTTTTAAATTATTGAATAATGTATATTCATCCACTTTACGTAAATATGAATAGTTTCAGGGTTCTAGCTATTCGGGAAGGTGGCGAAAAATCAATTACTAGATTCCATCATAAACAACAGACAAAATAAAAGCAGATAAAAAAAGAAGACTCTAGTGGAAATGCGATAGTTTAGGTGAGTACTATGTACGATAGTATGAAGAGTGAACACATTAGAAATTAATCTAAATAAATCGGTCTGGAACATAGGGAGCAATGATTAGAAGATGATAAAGAATAAATATAACGCAAGTGTTCAAGGCAACAGAAGCAGACGGTATCCTTAAAAAACATGGCATGATCAGATAAGATCGACGAATATGCATGAGAATATGCAAGATGTACGAAAGTTAACGTCTCAAGAGTGGTACGTCAAGACGTGGCGCACTATCCTCCCTGTCTACTTCTACAGAGGTATGAATTGATGGTAAATTATTTGGTAGGCCATTATTTGTCTTTTTTTAAATAATAAATTAAATTGAATAAAAATGTGATTAAATTATATCTAAAATACAAGCAGATAATATTTAATGTGTAGAAATATTATATATTATTTATTGGTCACTTATAAAAGTAATGTATTTAATATTTATACACGTTTTCTCTTTTACAATATACAAATAAAAAATTAAATGGTTAATCTAACAACTGTCATATTTGTCAAACACTGGACGAAATGTGGAAATATTTACGTTTTCTTTTTATACCGTTTATCGCTTTAAAAAGCTACTTTAAGATCATTGAAAGATTTGGCAGATACTTCGTGGTGCAACATTATAATTTCAAATATGTTTTAATATACTTTGTAATACACACACAATATGAGTTATTAATTTACAACTATAGTTTCGAGAGGAGCAGTCCCTCTCATCATCAGGTATAGATAATCTATACCTGATACGGAGAGGGGGACTGCTCCTCTCGAAAAAAACTATAGTGTAAAGAAGTAAATTTATGTGTGTTGTATACCAAAGTAGATTAAAAATATTTGAAAAAAGCTAATTTAAGTTTTAAAAAGGTAATATTCCGTATAGGTTAATGCGACTCCCAAGAACCAAGATTGAACTCGTAAATTTGTTCTAGTCTCGGTCCAACATCGTCTCGTCTCGGTCTCTCGTAGGACAAATAGCAAATTCCGCTCTGGTGTTGGTAACAAATAATCAATGTATAATGGGCCCGAAATCGTTTCGGGGGTGGTGAGATTTTTTTTTCACCCTTAGGCTTGGAAAAACACACAGTCGACGGACGGCCCCCGCCCCAATAATAAAACGAGGATAATGGATCGGCAATCAGGACAGGTCATAATTAAAAACGACATTCTGGACATTTACATAAGTTTACAATCGTCCTCTATTACCGACAGTACCTACCAAAAGGCAAAGAAGCAGGAAAGGGAACAGGAAACCTCCGCTCCACCACCCCTGACCTCCCTTCTCTCCACAATTCTTCTCCCCACTTGTAGCTTGTCACCCCCATCACCACAACCCTCCACCCCCACCTTCCACCCCCACCCGCACCTTTCCCACTCTCCCTACGTATCCCTTTGACCACAGACACTTTTTCTCTCCTCCACTACTCCACAACCTACCTCCTCACCTCTTCCCATCACAACCCTTTCATTCCGTGCCCTCCTCCTACCAAAACCATTCTCATCCAACTACCCGCTCACCAAACACTCCACTCCCCAACCGCCTTCCCTCCCCCATTACCCCCCCAGCCCCCCCCCTCACCCCCCTCATCCGATATTCTTTTTAAATCCCCCCTTTCCCTCCACCTTCTGTCCCTTAATCTTCCCCTCCCTCATATCAGGCCCCCGGCAGGAGCTAACATTAGAGGCGAGCGTAGCAACATGCATAGAGCGGCCGGTTCGGTTTTGTTGGCCCGGGGTTCAAGCCCCATCTCCGGATATTTAATTTGACGAACTTGCGGACGTTACACGAAGTTGCGGGGACAAACAGACACATAGACGGACGGACGAACAGACAGACAGACAACGAAATTATTATGTTTGACACAAAGTAACGCAAGTTTAGTTTAAAACGTTCTTTTCAAAGGAAGTAAGTGCATATTCAAAGAAAGTAATAAACGAATCTCTAAAATCTATTAGTAATGCATCTTAGATGGCGCCAGGATTTTCTAATTAATATATTAGGTCCTTACATATGAAATTGGCGTTTAGTATCGGAGGAACATAAAGCCGATTTTTTAAATTATAATATATTTATTTAATCAAAGTATGTACCATTGCTATCTATGCACTTTTGCCATCTCATAGGTAGTTCATCGATCCCTTTACTTAAAAAACCATTCGGACGGGAATCAATAAAATCTTTGAAGGCGGTTTGGACTGCCCCATGGGAGTTGAATTTTTTCCTTTGCAAGAAGTTATCCAAATTTCGAAAAAAATGGTAATCTGTTGGGGCAAGGTCCGGAAAGTACGGTGGATGTCTTAGACATTCCAATTGAAGCTCCTCTAATTTGGTAGCCGTCTGTTGTGCAGTGTGTGGTCTAGCGTTATCATGAGGCAGCAGTGGCCTAGAGCGATTAACCAGCCTCGGTTGTTTAGCAGCTAGCTTTTCCATCATGGTTTGCAGTTGCTGACAATAGACCTCTGCCGTAATCGTCTGGCCAGATTTAAGAAAGCTGTAGTGAACGACACCAGCACTAGTCCACCAAACGCTCACAAGTAACTTTTTTGGAGTCAATTTTCGCTTGAGGCATGGTTTGCCTGGTTCGGCAGGGTTCAGCCACTGCGATGAGCGCTTCCGATTATCGTACAAGATCCACTTTTCATCACAGGTAATGATTCGATTTAAAATCCCTTCATTATTGTGCCGGTTGAGTAATGCAACGCAGCAGTCAACGCGCGTTTGTTGATTTGCTTCACTCAATTCGTGAGGTACCCACCTTTCAAGCTTTTTCACCTTGACAATTTGCTTCAAGTGGATTAAAACAGTTTTATCACTAACACCGCAGCCTGCAGCTAACTCGGATGTGGTTTGCGATGGATCCGCTTCCACAATAGCCTTCAATTCTTCATTATCAACTTTGGTCTCCGGCCGTCCACGGGGCTTGTTCTGCAGGTCGAAATTTCCAGAACGAAAATATTTATTAGGGTCAAAAGAAGCGTTTATTAGGGTCGATAATAACCTGTTGACTGTCTGTTTGTAAAAAAAATAAAAATTAATTATATCACAGTTTATCCAGATTAAGTAAAAATTTCTTATAATATAAACATAATTGGATGTTTTCCTTGCTCACATGTCCTTCTTAGTCTATGTTTTCAAAACTACCCACTTCGGGTGAAATATTCAATAAATATTTGAAATGATTATCAAAATACAAAATAATAAATTGAATAAATAAATAATATTAAAAACATAAATCAAATTATTGCTAAAGCATATATAATAATATTGGAGAATAATAATTCTTGTCAAATCGACAATACACCGAAGGACCTTAACTGATCTGCAGCAGTTCGGAATGAAACGGCGTATTTTGGAACAATAAAGATAATAAAGTATAACTTTTGATATATACCCCTTGAGATTTGTCGGGGGCGTTGTGCTAAGATGACACTAATCCCTGTTTTATAGACGTCAGATAGCCCGCCGGAATCGGTATTCCTTCGGCACTTTGCAGCCTGGTCGATGTTTCCGTTCAAGGAAAAAATGAAAGCTTATGAAGCGATTACGAAACGTAGAAGTAATATTTATCATGCTTTTGCGAATTTTACGAAGAAATATAAATTCTGGGAAAAACATTCACATTACAGAAATTAATCCAAGAGAGAAAATTAATGTTTATTTAACAACGATTGTACTGACGTCGAATATTAGTATTGCAAAAATATTACACGCAAAAATATAGTTAAAGTTTATTTTTTAAAACGATAGGTCTAATAAATTGTAAGCGAGAATAAAGTAAAAACTCAACAATTTGTACTTTATAAACGTACGCCAACCGGTTTTTGATTTTACATCAGGGTAGCAATAAATTTATATTTTATTATAATATATTATTAATAATAAGTTTCCATTATGTCGTGTGCGTAAATATCTGATTACAGGAGTTTGCATTATGTACATTAGATCTTAAGGAAGCTACTCAATAACATCATTCGCTACTCAACAACATCATTCATAAAAAAGTAATCCATAAAAACTAAGTTTTTATTATACTCCCTTTCTTTGTAAAATATAACAACAATTAAAGACGAATTAAAACATATAACATAACACTAAACTTACAGGAATTTAATATATTTCTAAAATGTCAGATGTTTAGAGCTTTGATAAGACACTTCATGCTTTGAAGATTAAATTCTAAAAACATTTGTCAATTTAGATTTTCGATATTCGTAGTGAAGTACCTATTTGTATACCGACGGAGTAATTCAAATTTGGAAAATATTCCGCGACGTTATCGGGCCGCCATTGCTAATCAAACTTTTCTAATGATTCCAATTTGAAAAAACAAATAAAATTTCTAAAACTCCGAAATTATACTATAATTATTAATTTTTTTAACGAAAATTTTATAGATCTTCTTGATCCTTGCCACGAGTCTACTTGCCAGTTTCAGCTCGATTGGATCACGGGAAAAGGGTCAATAATCGATCCAAAGTTTTTTTGACGGCAAGCCGGCAAGCAAGCAAGCAGACACAGTTAATATAAAGGGAGTAACAAGCATCACCTTGCATCAGAATAGCGACATACATTCACGCTACACAAGAAGACAGAGAACGGCATGGATTACTGTATATTTCTTCTCTTTTTCTTCTTCTCTCTGGCTTCATCCCAACTCACTGTAGTCGTTGACTATTGGGGTCAGCTCACCTCGTCCTTAGGCTCTTCGTTCTTCTGTGTCCTGGATAATGTC
>JADDOH010007185.1:0-147461 GCA_016648135.1 Agrypnia vestita
TACACAATCATGATGATAATCTCACTTATTTCCATTCCATTATATCCATCTAAGGTAAAAATATTAATTTTTTTTCATTCCATTATATTCCGTAACTACATATATCAATTATTGTCATTTTAGGTCTACTTATATTATCTTCCTTTAAATTTATTATCAAGTAAACATTTTTGAAATTGTCTCCTTTATTTCATAAAATTTGCAAATTTCCATTAATGAACATGGAATGTGGTGCATTTAGGTATTATAGTTAGAAACTTTATGATTTCTGTTACATATCAACTGAAATTTGCAAAATTTATGAAATAAAGGAGGCAACTTCAAAAACGTTTACTTAACAATAAATTTAAAGGAAGATAATATAAGTGGTATTGATATTCCGACTATTAATTTTCTCTCAATCTGCTTTTCCTTTGCGAGGAAGTGAGAATAGACGGTAAAATGTTAAATATATTAAAAAAAAATTGTTAAAATTTGTCTTTATTACTTAGGTATGGAAGGAAATCATGAAGGTAGTGTACGCAGAACCTAGAGTACTTGACGTAATTGAAATTGAAAAAATGCACGAACGCTTGAAGAAATGTAACAGCTTACTGGAAGTCATTCAACATGGTTTAAATGCGTATCTTGAAAAGAAACGCTTATACTTTCCCAGGTATTGTTATTTTTTATTAAATAGGCAATGTCGCCATCCAAATTTATTTTCTTAAGTCTCTATAACACTCAACATTAATTTGGTTGTAGATTCTTCTTCCTATCGAATGACGAACTGCTTGAAATTTTATCCGAGACGAAGGATCCCACACGGTAGGTTGCATAACTCAATCGACTAGATAACACAACATATTCACATTTGTACTGATTCAAATGTTAAAATGATTATTATCAATAGTGTGCAGCCTCACCTGAAGAAATGTTTTGAAGGGATTGCCCGTCTCACTTTCACCGAAGACCTGGTCATCACTCACATGAAATCATCCGAGGGAGAGGTGGTGCCTTTGATTATTACCATTAACACTGTTTTGGCTAGAGGACAGGTAAACATAATGAATTATGTACTTTATTTTTTAAGTCATACATAAATACATCGAAATCTGAAAATCAAAATCATGAAATCTGTCAATGCGAATCTTGAGCTGTGGTATAAAACTTTACACACTTTATTAATTAAAACATTTAAAAAGAGAAACAAAAATAGAGTAATGCAGCGGAAATAAGATGACTTAGGGCTGGTTATATCAACATGGTTTACAATAGATTGTTAAAGTATAGATTTTTACAAAAACAGGTTGTTTCATTGGTGGAAAATGCAAAAATTTATGCTTTAAATGAAGAATTTCTGTAAACCATGTTATTAATTACTATAAACCATGTTGATACTACCCTCCCTTATGCATAATATGTACGAGTATATACATACAGTACCCGACAGTAAATATTACACATCGAGCTTTAAAAAGAGATAACTGGCTAGCTTCGGCTTTGTAGACTCATACCTATGTGACGTTTTTTCGCTGACTCATCAGTTTTGCGACAGAGACGACTCTCTACGAAGTTAGCCAATTATCTCTTTCTAAAGCTCATTGTGAATTATTTACTGCAGATACTATAACTGTTTTTATGTCCTAAAATGCAGAACGGATGTAATGAATAGGCACCCTATAACGCATAGTGTGCAACTTTTAAACAAACTGAGCGATCATGTTGATATTTTTAATAACAGCATTTCACGCAGAAGATCGCTTCCATATAAGGTAATTGTAGTGAAGGTACCTACGTCACTTCCCTGACTCGGGCCGGCCGCGAGTGTGCAGCCGTGGAGCGGACACAGAGCCACCATTCAAGCTCGAGGCCCGGACTAGCGTTAATGTGTCACTTAGTATAATAATAAACTACAGTATTTACGCAACCGATCTTTCACTAAGATACACTGTCATCCATCCTGAATCTCACGACATATCAGTAATCACCTCACAAAGTGGTCGGTAAATGGAGCAATTTAAAAAAAAATTACACAAATCCGCTTATTATAGGGTAAGGATGAGATACATAAGGAATAAATATAAGTTGATCTTAGCATAATATGTAAATAGGCTTGAAAAAAGATATCTCGGATAGTTTGGCCATGTGGAATGAATGAAGAGAAAATGTGTTGAGAGTGGTGCTCTAATGGCCTAAAAAAATAATATAGAGCCAACCGATCTCTATACCAAACTCTAGACTAAACTCTATCTTTAGCCTCTGTATCAGGACCTCATTGATACACTTTCTAAAGACTGAGGATTATACTTTGAGGAACATAAGTATGATAAAAGATTTCATGTATTGGGTATATGAGTATTCTTGAAACAATACTCAAATGATAATATTAATTTTTTTTTTCAATTGATTCAGCAACATTGACAGATTGACATTTAAAAAAATATTGATTGTATTATTTGTATATACATATCTACTTCTTTGATTTGATTAATTACATCAACATGTTCCAGAAAAACCTTTCCATGGTATGGATGCTGTATAAGTTAACACCCTGACGATGGAAAGGTTTCTTTGAAACACATTGGTGTAATTAATTAAATAAAATAAGTAGATATATACCAATAATACAATCAATATATTTTTTTAATAATAATGCAGTATCGGATAAAAATATTTTGTTATGTATTCAGGTTGAAAAGTGGCTCTTGGAGTTGGAGGGAGCGATGAAGACATCTGTTCACAATGCTGTCACACTATCGTACAATGCTTACATTATAACTAAACGCGAACAGTGGGTGTTGGAGTGGGCTGGCCAGGCAGTAAGTGATGTTCATTTGATGATTCGCAATTATTAAAAATATTTACTAATCATATTACATATACAAACTTATATTTTCCCTATACATGTATTTTTCTTACAAGGTACAATGTATCGCAATGACTTTCTGGACACTAGAAGTCACCGAGGCGATTTTAAACAGCAATCAGGCAATGGTGAATTATTTAAATAAGTGCAATTATCAAATATCCAAAATTGTCGACTTGGTGAGAGGAGACTTGAGCTTACAAAATCGTATAACCCTGGGTAATTTTTTTTTTTGATTCTCTAATGTGTATAATTTTAATCCAAATGTTGAACCATTTAACTGAATTTTACAACATTGCCTAGGTGCCCTTGTGGTTTTGGATGTGCACGCTAGAGATGTTCTATCTGAACTCATAACGTTGAATGTTCAAATGGAAAATGATTTCAACTGGTTGTGTCAAATCAGATACTATTGGGAAGTAAGTGTTTCTATCATTTTTTGATTTTTTTAAAATTAAAAATTGATTAGTCGGAAGTAAAGTAAATTTCAACATGTCCTGTCTTAATTTTTTATAGCTTCAAGAAGATTCCACAATGCAAATTGCCACTCGCATGATTAATTCTCAGTTGATGTACGGTTATGAATATTTGGGAAACACGGCCAGGCTCGTCGTTACACCCTTAACTGACAGATGCTTCAGGACCCTATTTGGGGCTCTTCATTTGAACTTGGGTAATTTTTTTTGCCTGCTAAGGCTTTTAAAATAAATTTTAATAATCAGGTAGCTAAAAACTACCTTCTGTATTACAGGCGGTGCCCCTGAAGGACCAGCAGGAACCGGAAAGACGGAAACAACAAAGGATTTAGCAAAGGCTGTTGCCAAACAGTGTGTTGTCTTCAACTGCTCCGATGGACTTGATTATATTGCCCTGGGGAAATTCTTTAAGGTGATTTTGAAATCATAAGTTTTTCAGGTTCACGAAGTCATAAAAGGTTTCGATATAAAACGTACATACAACTTTAAAATTTTTAATAGTGTGTGGATGTTCTTATGATTGAATTGGTGAAGGTTGCATTGTATAGAGCGATCACTTAACCCTTATGTTACTATCCGGGTACCCAGGTACCCATTTTCAACTTCAAGATTAAATATTTTTATTCATGACAGCCAGGTGGTTTTGTCCGTTTGGATCCCCACTACATATTTAAATTATTTGAAAGGGAGGGAAATAAAGGGAAGATGGACATTGCTATGAGAAGTAGTGACCTTCTAAGAAGCTATTTGACCACTGTCTAAATATCAGTTTGTGACATAGAAAATAAAATAATGTATGGGGGATCGTTCATCCAGGTTGAGTACCCGGGTACCTTGGGTAGCAAATATGTAGTATGAGAAACTCCGGGTAGTAACATAATGTTTAAGCCAGTTCAAACATGTTGTAAGCCCTGGGTCATCGTATAAAAGACTTCCGTACACGTTTATCATAAAAATAGCTTCATTTTTGGGAAGGGAAGGGATTTTTTTTGTTAAAAATATTTGAATATATTTAAAACATTGATAGCGAGTCAAATTATAATATCTACTTTTGTCAGTGTGATGATAATATGCATCTTCCGAGCATGTCAATTAGTTTTTCTAGATTGGTTGTGACTGGCCTGGTACCATTCCTCGTCACTGTAGCAGAGACTAACAAGGCAGCTGGAGGCAATTTTTTTCTATAATACAATATGCACCTTTTTGAAACAGGGCTTGGCATCATGCGGCGCGTGGTCCTGTTTTGATGAATTCAATAGGATTGATTTGGAAGTGCTTTCTGTGGTGGCCCAACAAATTATGAGTATCCAGAGAGGTTTGTCTTCCGGCTCCACAGAGCTAGTGTTTGAGGGAACGCTCCTGAAACTAGACAAAACGTGCGCCGTCTTCATTACCATGAATCCGGGCTACGCTGGACGGTCTGAACTGCCTGACAATCTCAAGGTAATATGCTCCCACATTAATTAGTTGATTAGCTACATTAGATTTCACATAGAGATTCAATCGGCTTAGTGTTATGTTAGAAAACACAGGTAATACAATGATGTAAGAAAACTTATCGATGCCACTTGTTTGTGATAGAAATAGAGTTAAGTGATAAACTCCTTGCGCTGCTATATTTACTCCCCAATATATTTGTGTGGCAGCGTCGAAAACAGTCACTGTTTTTGTTGCCACTTAATACTTACTTCGCATTCGACCTATGAAATTGTATGAAATAAATTAATTTAATAATGAATTACATAAATTGACTAAAATTAGTGTACAAATTAAGTTGATTGTCTCTTGAATTCCATATACATAACTTTATCATTCGCGCAAAGTTCTAAAAATTTGTTCAATTGCATATTGACAGCCGTCAAATCTTGCGCTGCCAGTCCTTTGACTTCCAAAACCAAGACAAAAAAACCGCCAACAATCGATTAAGATAAATGGTTGGTAATTACACACATAGAATACAAAAGAATACGAAGAATAAAAGAATACATAGAATGCGAAGACAAAAAATAAATGTCTTGAAAAATACCAAATATAAACATAAATGTATAAAAACTTTCCTTTTTGATAAATTTCAAATGATAGCTCTGTCCGTGACGACCAAATGACCAATTAAAATGATTAGAGGCATCAGTACACTGACACATTGTGCATATTGCGTAAGGCAACACTCACACTAACCCATTGAATCCTTAAGAGAAATTTACTTTAATAGACATTATTGAAAACTAAACATTATTTGAAATTAGATACAATAATTTTTGTTATTTCTTTCTTTACAGGCCCTCTTTAGATCGGTAGCCATGATGGTACCCGACTATGTGCTTATTTCTGAGATTGAGTTGTATGCTTCTGGATATCTTAATGCTAAGCCGTTGGCTGTAAAGATTGTTGCCACATACAAGCTTTGCTCGGAACAATTGTCCTCACAGTCTCATTATGATTATGGTATATTTTTTTATTACTGTTTCTTGTAAGAAATGATTTGTGAAAATAAAAATGTGTAACATATTTTGTTATTAAAAATAATCTGATAATAAGCTGAAATTACATCAGTAGTTGACATCAACCTAAGTTATGAATTTTAAAGTTGACATGTGAGTGCTTCAGTTCGATCTTTTGCAGCTGAGGATTTGCACCGAGCTTATGCTTCTTAACTTTAGAATTTTTTTTGCTACTCGTCTTATTTTAAATTTGCTGCATTGTTAGACGGGTCATACTCTACATCTTTCTTTATGGTGGTTTCTCTATAAAACCTGTTTTTATATATGTAGAGGAATTTAATATTTTTAATTTAATTTAATTTAGCCTGAAAATCAAGATCTCAGGCACTGCAGACAGCCGCAACTGTTAGACTAAACATTTTATAACTTTGTAATCCAGTTTTGGGTTATAATTTTTTAGTTGTTAATCTCGAAATTATAACATTTACTCTATGTTGTCTAATACTGTTGATTTTTGATGCAATTATAAAGATATTTTGTTTATTTAGTTTGTTATAAAATATACTTTGTTAATTTACATGTTGCACTTTTCTTAGAAAACACTTTCTTAATGAAGTATTTTCATATTTTGTTTAATATATTTTCGGTTCGGATAATTGAGTTTCTACTGCGTATAAATTATATTATTTTTTAATATAATATAATTGTCTTCAGGTATGCGGGCCGTAAAATCTGTCCTCAGAGCTGCTGCAGCATTGAAACTTCGTTACCCGGATGAAATGGAGGACATGATTGTATTGAGATCCATTAAAGATGTCAACCTTCCTAAATTTTTAAATCAAGACGTTCCACTATTTATGGTAAAAAAATAGTTAAAATCTGTTAATAAATACATAAAATTATGCGAAAAACTTTAAAATATATTTCTGTAATTTCTTTATTCAGGGCATCATATCTGATCTGTTCCCTGGTCTCCTCATGCCTCAGCCTGGCTTACCGCATCTGACGGCGTGCTTCCACGATGCCTGCAAATCCATGAATCTTCAAAGTACTCCGTTTATGGTGGAGAAGGCCCTTCAAGTTTACGAAATGTTGCTCGTCAGGCATGGTTTGATGATCGTCGGTTTCCCATTCTCTGGAAAAACCAGCACTTATCAAGCTCTGGCAGAAGCACTTGCTATTGTCAGCGAAAGAGTAAGACACTTATTTATCCCTGATAGCATAATAACCAGTGACACACAAACCGTTATTTGAGATTTGTATCTGATTCGACGATGACTGGCAGCTGATTTTTTTTGCAATTTGACGGGCAACTGTCGGTACTAGACAACAATTATATATATATGTCATCAATCATCGATACAATCCCAAATAACTACCGAAAATAAACAGTTAAAATAATGGTATAACTATCACTAATCCCCGTTATCTGTTAATTTTGTTTACTTTACTGTAAAATCATTCAATTTTGTTCTAACAACACATTTCTGTTCCAAATTGCCATATTTTATTTAAGCCACTCTAATTAATTTGTAAATTAATTGATACCACAAGTATGCGATCCAGTCATTTGTAAAACTGACACTGTTATAATACAAACAGATTACACTTTATATAATTTAATAAGAAAAATGTACATTTTGTTTGTATCATCCTTTTTCCTTTTTAAATAGAGATATGAACACGGAATTCGTGTCACATCAATATTCTTACTATTTTCAAATTAAGCTAAACGCTTGTGCTATGAAAATAGGACTAACTTGCTTGTTTGGAGTGAGATTCGAACCTGCGACCTTTGGATCACGAGGCGAGAGTCCTAACCACAGGACCAACAAGATCCTTAAAACTAAATCAATTTTTAAATAATGATAGGTCGCTTAGAGCTCAACTATCTTCCATCTTTTAAGCAGCCATGGTAAAAACTGCTGATCCTATTTTCATTCAATTGATTGATTTATCATTTTGACTTTTTATGATTTGTATTTCTTAAATAAATAGGAAAAAAGATATGTATGTATGTATACAGTTTTATTCAAAACTTTAAAATACATCATTATGTATTTTATATAATAAAATACAAAGTTATGTATTTTAAATAAGCTGAAATAAACTCTTTACATTCATTTATACTGTTTTTTCACTAGTTCAACTTTTTTTTTTACCTGTTTGATCCTTCCTATTCAGGAGTTGATGTTAGAAAACAAAGTTCAGTATACAATAATAAATCCAAAATCAATCACCATGGGTCAACTTTACGGGCAGTTCGATCCGGTTTCCCACGAGTGGTCTGATGGAATTTTGGCCGTCAGCTACAGAGCTTTCGCTGTGTCTACAACTCCCGATAGGTGTGAATATATTAAAAATACACACTATTGAAATTATATTACAACTTCAATTTTATTTTGGGATTTAAACACTAATTTGGTTTTAGAAAATGGCTCGTATTTGATGGGCCGGTTGATGCTATTTGGATTGAAAACTTGAACACCGTACTCGATGACAACAAGAAATTATGTTTGATGAGTGGAGAAATTATTCAGCTAGCAAATACGACCAATCTATTCTTCGAACCGATGGATTTGGAAGCTGCTTCACCCGCCACGGTAAATGAATCTTGATTCCTGGATGAATATTGTTTTTATTTTGTTGTTGTAATGTTTAATGAGTAATTTTATTATATTGTAGGTGTCGCGCTGCGGCATGATATACATGGAGCCCAGTGGTCTAGGTTGGGAGCCCCTCGTGGAGTCGTGGCTGAACACCTTGCCCCCCAGCTTGCAGATTGTCCATCATCAGAACATCAGAAACATGTATCATCGCTTCTGCAACCCACTTTTGTGGCTGGTGAAGTCAAACCATGTCAAGGTAACGAATAATGAAATATCATTGTTGATGTGCATCTCCGGAATTTGTGTCTAACTCCGATGATTAAATCGTTTATTTCATTTCAGGAAATGTTTCCAACATCTGTATCCAACCTTGTGAAAGCCTCGATGAATTTATTTGATTCATTCCTTGATGATTTTTATGATGAAAAATACATGGCAAACTTATCAGATTTGGATATGAGAGCCCAGCTAGAGGTAGGTGGTTTAGTTTCAGAAGTTTGCTGGGATCACTGCATTTCTTTGTACGCAGGCCTCGCATAGAAACAGTTCATTGAACTGTGATACCTGTGAGAAAATTAAAAGGAATTTAGTGTTGAGTATGTTCATCAACTAAAAAATAATACATTTTAAAGATTCATTAAAATTAACTCACAGAGTCGGCGGCACGATGGAAAGATGCAGAATCATTCTGAAATACTGGATCAATTTTTTTAGTCAAATTCTCAGTTATCGGTAAAACAACTTCAAGAATGATTTTTTGTATTTCTGGATGTTCAATGATCCTTCTGGCGTTCTGAGATTGCCAACACCAAGTGATGTGATGCATCCCCTCACTATGACGTATGGAGAATGTTTCACTGTGCGATGCATTCATCGTTGTATCTCTCTCCGGATCTCCGGCACTCTGTCCGCAAATCGTTAGGACCACCAATCAAGTTCGATTTTGATTTCCAGTTACTCACAGACCACTTTTATTTTTTTTGGCCCATTGCAGTCGTATTTTCTTAATTTCCTTGGTCAATAGGTTTTTTTTTGCGGGTCTTCTTGCTTGTAAACCTATATCGTTGAGCCTATTTTGAATGTAACTAACACAAGAACTGGCGGTGTTTTGGAGTTCTACTCTTAAGTCTAAAGCAGAAGCAAAACGATTTTTCAAAATGCCATAATTTAGTTTCGAAGTACTACACTCAAGCCAGTTTCCACTTTCCAATTTTAAAGTCTCACTCTTTTGGTTTTTTTGGAGAAATCTTCTTACCGAAGACTCATTACACGGAATTTGCCTTGAAGCACAATTAGAATTTTTTTATTTTGATAACTCGATTGTCCTTGCTTTTTTTTGTTCACATAGTTGAAGTCTCGTAGGCATTGCGATTCGGTAAAACTAATAACTCATTGATAAAACAATCATTCACTGCAAAAATGGGCACTAATGTGAAGAAATGTGGGGTTCTTCATGTACCTGATAATCGAATTGCCCTTACTGAAACCTCTTTCTCCTGTTACCTGCTTTACATTTTATTGACGCTTCATGGGCTATTTTTATTGCCCTGGGTGTATATTAAAAGAAACAAGTAGAAAAGTTGACACGTAGAAGTTTCAAGAAAGGAAAAAAAGACAGTTTTTGAAACTCATCACAAAGATTTTTTAATATTGTTAATTTTTCAAAATAATATGTCGATTAATGAATTTAAATATTGATGAATCTTTGTCCAAACAGGGGGTTTTCTTCTTCTCCATAATTTGGTCACTGGGAGCAACACTGGAAGCTGCCAGTCGTTCTAAATTTGATCTTATGTATCGCGGATTGCTGGACAAGGAGTTCCCTGCCACCACTATAGAGAAGTTTAATTATCCTCATGAAATACATAAACCAGAGAAGAATTATATCTTTATAATACCAAAAGATGGTCTAGTGTATGATTACAGATACATAAAAGAGGTATATGATTTGTTTCGTATCAAAGACAATCGAATAAGTATGTGTAAGCCGTGCCTATAACGCACATTGTTTCGTCGTGTTAGTGTTTACGGGGGATAAACACCAACACAATGAAACAATGTGCATCGTACGCACAACTTACACACACTAATTCGATTGTATTTCTTTAATGGTAGAGGTTTACATAATAATACAAAATAAACTTTGCCTATTCCAACACAGAGTTTCTTAGTGAGACAGGCATAGTAAAATTAAACATAAAATAAACATTGAAAACAGATAAATACAGTGGACTCTCAATATTGAATATCAAACGAACTTGTACGTTTGATATTTAGCTTTCGGCAGCAACATGCCCGAAATCATATTCAAAATTGAATTGCCATAAAATTATCTGTCAAATAAAGCCAATTTCATGAATATTAAAAACATTTTTCTGTATTTTATTTAAATTTAAAGTTCTCCGCCTCTAAAACACCCTTTACCAAAGTATTCTCATAACATTAATTGATTTTCATTATATCAGGTATGCCACTGCAACCTGTTCCAAAAGTCATAAATCATAATTATCTTCATGATATCGTTTCTAAAATTAAATATATTAATGATTTTCATTCTAAAAAAAATATTTTTCCTTACTCAGGGTAAGGGAAAATGGAAACCATGGAATGATGATATGATTTCTGCCCCTCCCATCCCTCGAGACACAGCGGCCCACAGCATCATCGTCACAACGCTGGACACTGTCCGATATCTGGAATTATTCAAGCTCTTGGTCTGCCATAAGAAAGCTGTCATGATGGTCGGGCCCACCGGCACTGGCAAATCTTCCTACATTATAGTGAGTTGTATAGTATTATATAATGTCATACTAAATATATATTTTTTATCCTATGTTCTTACAAACACAATTAGTTTTTTCAATCCATCTGCATTTTTCTAAACTCACTTTATAAAAAAATATTTATTTCTTTGAGTGAATTTTCTAATAGCTGATGTTAACCTTTACAGGATTTTCTAATGCGTAAAGTAGATAAAAAGATATATAAATCACTCATCATGGGTTTTTCTGCCCAAACTTCTGCTAACCAAACGCAAGATATTATTATGGGGAAATTAGATAAAAGAAGAAAAGGTTTGTTTAATAATTTACTGATTTAATTTTTTCCTATTAAGTTTTCTGAAATTAATGTTAGGTCATGCAATTAATTTACTGTCGCCGATTAACTTCATATTTACTGTGTTTTTATACCATCATTGGTATACTTATATTTTATACTATTGTTTACCTTTTTAAATAAAATCTGTGAAATTGACCGCGACTTCATTCTCATCAGCGACAACACAAGAGAACCCGGAACTTCGATAAATACTGGGTGGTGACCCTTATAAGAAGCAGCACGTAGGGGGTAGCTTCTCGACCTCACACGAGGGGTCGATTCAACCAACACCAACCCCCACAAATTTTATATCTATATTTATTTTTGTCCTTAGCAGTTGTCATTTGAAAATTATTTTCCGCAAAATTTTGACTGGATTATTTTAATTTTCAATTTCGTAACTTTATCGCAAAATCTTGTCTATTAAAATGTATTACCTTTCCAGGGGTATTTGGCCCTCCAGTGGGCACAGAATTTGTTGTGTTTGTGGACGATGTGTCCATGCCACAGGCCGAAACCTATGGAGCACAGCCTCCCATCGAAGTCCTACGCCAAGCCCTCGATCAAGGAATGTGGTACGATAGGAAGGAAAATGTGCCAATGAGACTTACTAACGTTCAGGTATCATAATGGACATTCTTTAAAATAAAAGATGTATTTTATTTTATAGGCATATTAAATAATTTTATGATTTTAGTTTATGTGCGCCATGAGTCGACCTACTCCAGGAACAAAGTCGGTGACGCCCAGATTTAGCCGGCATTTCGGTTTTTTGTGCATTGATGAATTTGATGATGAAACCCTGATAGTTATTTTCAGTAAAATAATGCTTTGGCATTTGGACACGAGGTTAATTAAAAAAATATTTATAAAAGCATATGTTTATATAAAAATATTTATAAAAGTTAATAATATTTTCACATTGCATTTATTTGTATTTCAGGGGGTTTTCGAAGGACTTTGACCCTTGTATAGAAGAGATTATATCGGCAACTCTGCATGTTTATAAAAATTGCCGATTGAATCTTCTGCCGACACCGGCCAAGTCGCATTACACATTTAATTTACGAGATTTCTCAAGAGTCATTCAGGCAAGTTGTATTATTGAAAATTGTTTAATTTTGTTAAAACACATAGTTTGGTTTTTAGTTTTGTTAATGTAAGTGTTGAGTAATCAGAGATAAAGAATTTAATTAAAAATATGAACGGGAATTTAAATTTATTTTAATCATGTACTTGTCAGATAGTTTCCAATAATCTTATTTAACATTTTTTGAATGTTAATCTATGTTTGTTATGTTTATCAATTTATACAATAATATGTATTGCTTGACCACAATAACTTGGCGTGCGGCGACTTTGGAACTAAAACCCGCCCCACCCGCACCCGGCGGTAATCCCTCGCCCTGTCATTCAGTTCAATTTCGGGAGCTGTGACATCTTGATTACCGATATACACTAAATTATTATGTCCAAAATATCCTAAACAGTTCGGGATGGTGCGAGAATAATTGCCAATGAAGTATTAAAGTTTTGCGAAGCTGAAAAAGAAAATAATGGACCAATATTACCATGACAGTTTGACAGATAGAATGGCCGCCATTATTGCTTGGTTTTTTTAGTGCTGCCCGACCAAATTTCTGTTAAAAGCTACGACACCGGTCTCCGGATATTCTGTATTGTGTAATAAATTTACATCCTGGCAACTTCTGTTACGCGACAGGGACGCCCTCCCTCGCACGCCAAATTATAGTGGTCGCATTCTAATATGTACATATAGGCCGTATATGTTATTTTCTCACAGAATATTAGGTGTGCTCAAAAAATGTTTTTTTAAATTAAAAAATTGTGGATCACTTTCCACATACACCGGATCTAGAATCACTTGATTAGATCTTTGCAGCATTATTAAGACAGAAGAAAATTTAATAACAGTGAAATAAAAATGGCCGTAATAGAGAATTATGTGTCAAAATCAGTCAGTTTTCATAAACTAAGGATCAAAATTTTCTAGCACAATGCATAAAAGTAACATCTATTGAAGGTGAATAAATATTAGTATAGAGTTATAATTTTTTTTTCCTAATTTCAAAAATGTTCCTCTTTGGGTTAATAACCTTATAAAATGAAATCAATCACCTAATAAAATGAAAATTTGGGTCCCAAATTTTTGAAATGTTTAAAATTAATATAACAATATCAGATATTTGATTTAAACCATGTGTAATTTTGTTGAAATTTAACACTATGTCGACTAAAAAAAATTGTCATGAGTTTTATGTAATAGTTTTTTATTGGATGTTCAGGGAGTTTTACTCTCCGTTCCAGAGGTAATCCTGGATCTCCAGTCGATGAAAAGGCTTTGGGTTCATGAATGTCTCCGGGTATTTTCTGACCGTCTGGTGGATTCCATCGACAGATCTTGGTTTGTGGAGACTCTCCGATTGGCCACATCAAGTTGCCTGAATGATGACTTCGATAGCATGCTGAGCATGCTCTTTGAGACAAAGGGACAGAAGGTATTATGAAATGTAGATTCTACGTAATGTGAAATACAATGTCTTATCTACACTCGATCAATGATACACACTCTATAATAATAGTTCCCAATACAAACGACCAACTGTAGGATCTACAGGTGGTAATCATGAATGTGTTACACTAACTTGACATTTTAAAATTTTTTTTTAAACTTTATCTTATAGCTTTAATTTCTAAGAATAATTTAAGTCATCACTCATTAAAAAATTCTGAAAATTGGCTGAGTTGCAGCAATTTGAAGCTAGCAAATTTAAATGAATTTCATTATTCTTTCATTATTAAAATAAATTAAGTAAATATCACTACACACCACAACCGTAGAATTATTTACTTACCAACACCTTCAAATACTCTTCACATAGTTAGAGTAATACCCATGTGTTATGGTTGTGGTGTGTCGTGATATTTATGTACATTAGGCTGTCCCGATAAATTTTATTTTGGCTTATCTTAACACAAGACCTTTCAAAACTTGCGTAATTGAGCGTAGATTACCAAAATAATTTTAAAAACAAAATAAAACTATATCTTTAGGGTTCTACCGATCTACAAAGTTTTGAAAAATTGACATTTTTATGGTGATATTTCGCTGTCCTCAATTTTGGCTCCTGAACTAAATACAAAAAAATATTTACTTTTTATTCTATTTAGGTGTAAATCATACATGACGTTTCGATTTGCGTGCAACAACACGTTACCAGCAACTTCGAATTTGTTAGGTTTCAACCTGCAAATACCCTCAAGTTTGAACTTGTTTTGGGGACTTTTTTGATTTGACTCGCGAGTGTTTTTTTCGTAGCCAAAATAATTTTTATGCCATAAAAGTACCATGGCGATTGTTACAGTAGTAAAAGCGGATTTTGTGATTTTTAAATAAGAAGTTCGAGGCGTAATCAGATTACTTATGCTATGTTCGGACCATACAAAGAACTTGACAATCAGCAGCTACCAACTATAAGGGACGTCATTTAATTTATTTTATTTGTCAAGAACGACCTGAAATTCACGTATAATTGAAAAGATCCATCCAAATCAGATATATATGTGATTGTTTCCGAAGAGATCAACAATATTTGGACCAAAACTTCTATTCCAGTTGCAACTAAGGAACGAGTTATTTATTTAGTGAAATCCAATTTCGAAAAGTATCTCAATTTGAAAAGATACCCCAAAAACAAACGAAATGATAGTTTTGAAAATAAACTGAAATGTTTTTTAGTCATCTGAGAAACTTTTTGACGTTTCCACTTGTAAATGCACTTCATTTGAATCTTGTTCGTGTCTAAAACCTAAGAAACTTTACATCAATGAGAGAAGTTTTTGTTGGATCAAATAAATGATAGGAAAATGGTTACAAGCGGTTTTGATAAGAAAGAAACGGCTAGATTAATTAAACGACAAGATAAGGGCAACAAAAAACTCGTGTTTTACTCAAGAAACCGATTCTGTCTCAGCAAATTGTGATGAAGATTCAGTGCGTGAATCTTCCCCAGAAACGAATCCAATAACAGAGGCATCCCCGAAAAACTCGGTCTTGACAGAGACACCATTGACTTCAACGGCGAATTGGACTACATTACCTTTGCCGACAGTTGCTAAAATCTGTGATAGATACGGTTTATCCACGCAATCTGCTGCTGCTGTTGCTTCTGCGGTTTTGACTGACGTCGGCTTGGTTTCTACCGAAGATTTAACTCTGGTTATTTATAAAAATAAGATCTACAGAGATGTATCTAAAGCCCGGAAGCTTCAAAAGATATTGGAGGTATTGTTATAAAAAGCATTTACTTTGATGGACGAAAAGTCCATCGCAAAGTGTAACTGACGTTACTTCTAGAGATGGCTTTATTAGAACCAGGATGCAATCTAGAGCAGAAATGCCAAATTTTGGACACAAAAATAAGTTAAAAATTTTAGTTTTTGTCATTGATTATAATCTATATTTTGTTTATTTTATTTTCTTGTGCTTTATATCATTAATTTCAATACTTAAATACCTTTTAAAAATGATATTTTTATTATTTTAGGCAAACGGTTTAACTCTATAAAAACGTAAAATTTACAAAACTTCAAAGCTCGGTAGAGCCCTCAAGATGACAAACAATTCTATTTTTTGTTACCTTTTTCGCAATTTGTGTAAAATTACGCAAATTTTGATACCTCTTGTGATTGTGTAGCTGAAATTTTTTTTTTTCTCATACATGGACGGGACACCCTAATGTACATGTTAGTGTAGTGGTTGTCCTGATGAAGAGACGGGTTACGTCTTGAAATCGGTAGACAAATAAATAATTTTTAGTGGTTATATACTAACTTAAATATCATTTTGTATTAATTTTATCTTTTACATATATCAATAAGCACCTATCGTATTTTTCAGTTGATAACTGAAACAGATTTGAGAAAGTTGATGTATTGCGACTTTGCAAATCCTAAAGCCGACACCAGATTCTACATGGAAGTCACAGATATGGACCATCTCACCAAGACTGTGGACTCCTTTTTGTTTGAATTCAACAACATGACGAAGAAACCGATGAACTTGGTACTCTTCAGGTATTCACGAAAGACTAAATAAACTGATACGCACTCGTGGTCATTTTCCACTTTTCAGAGGGCAGATCCCCGGCTACGATCGCCGCTCTGACGTGCTATCAAACAATTTGGGGAGCGATGATCACTAAGGGGATGGTGGTGGGAAAATTTTAAATGAAAACATTCAAGTTTGAATTTTTCATTTATTTAAAATCTTTGGAAAATTATCATAATCTTAAAACCTAGCCTTATATCTAACCTGTCTAACGTCGTGAACCTGGCGACGTCTTGGTCGCGGCGTCGCGGTGGCGCGGGCGTCGGCATGATGGCGCGGCGCTGAACGCGACTTCCCTCGCGCGTCTGCTCCAGCGACGCCGAAGGTCACGCATGGCGTGAGGCCCATCTCACGCTGGTCTCCTTCTGCGCTGGCGGCGGGCTGGTTATCGCCCTGATAACCAGCTGACCATCTCCAATGGTCTTCGGCTCCGCCCTTGTCCTCTTCTTCCTCGTCCGTAACAGCGGCCACGTCAGGCTACATCAATCCACCTGACGCCGCTGTTGGTGGAGCCTGCTTGACTGTCGCCTTGACAGTCAAGATCCCGTCAGACCACCCGGCTCTCCAGGGAGTCTTCTTCCTCCGCTGGGGCTTCTCGGCGTGGTCCTCTCGACTGTCGCTCTGACTAGCCGAGATCTCTTCCCTCTTTCTTCTCGGCACTCCTTCCGCGGTTCACTTAATTGATGGTCGGCCGACAGCCATCTCATCACTGTCGGCCGACCTTCTCGCACGACTTTTAACACTCACTACTCACTTCTAGACTTCCAATTCCCAACTGCCTGTCCAACGAACTACTCCCAACTGCTTCTAAGTCCCAACTGCCTGTCCAACGATCTACTCCCAACTGCTTCCAAGTCCCAACTGCCTGTGGGAGTGGCCACGCAGGGTTTTTATACGTTTCAACGTTTTTGGCCACTTCCCTCCTGTCCAACACTTAATTCTTATTCGTTAGGCCTAATTTTCGGCATGCCTCTTAACATTATTTTACTTAATTAATCTTAACTAACAAGAAATAAAAATCTTAAAATTAATACCACTTATAAATAATTTTTACATACAATTAATTACATTAAAAATTATTTGATTATCATATAACCTAAAATTATTATTAAATACCTAACCTACAATTACCTATACACTATGTAATTAACTATACAATTACCTAAATCTATACAATGAAATGCAACTTAAGATACCTTATTTCTTAACTTATTTTCGGTGGTGAACCGAACAATGACATAATCACTAGCAAAAATACATTACTACAACTAGATTAAATACAGTTGATTGATAATTTTATAATTATGTACATTTAACATTAATAAATTAATCCTAATAATTGTCTACCTATATCTACCTATAATTATATATTAAAATATCGCAATCCAGCTAACTTTTTATTATCTGCTGCTCTTATATATATCTTGCTATTAATAATTAGTCTAATCAAACAATAGATGGAATGCGCGTCTAGGTACATTTAGCTTTTAGACCACCCCGGCGAACGGCGAACGGAAGCTGTCACCCAAAGAAATCTATGGGATTTTTCTACAATGCATGTTAACCATGTTAAATGTCAATTTTAGAAACTAATAGCTTCCTTAGCACGGATTTGGAGAAAATTTGGTAAAAATCGTGTTCCCTGTCTCCTCAGAAATTTATGGCTTTCTAACATATGCAGCTACCTACGACCATGAGGGTGTTCTTACGACAAAATTTAAAAACATTAACTCATTCGCAGAATTACCCTTGGCTCTGAAATCTTACGGAAAAAAAAAACGCGACCACCCCGAAGAGAGAGAACGAATTTGACGCGTTTTTCACAATAAAATTGATAGGAATACATCAAAACGAATTTAATTTATCAATTACTATGAGATCCCCTTTTTATATTTAAAATTGGGGCGTGTCTTATGGTTGGAAGACGTGTAGCTTACAAAACAAAAATAGCCACGAATGATACATATTTTATTTTTCGAATTATATAGTCTATTTTTTAATAATATTAAAATTGGGATGCATATTATCGTCTGAAAAATATGGTATATTTTTACACAAACTTATCTTTTTTCTTATAATAGCGTAATTTTTATTTATTTTCTTAATGTTCAGGTTTGCTGTAGAACACGTGTCTCGAATCTGCCGAATCGTCGCGCAACCCAGATCACATGCCTTACTCATCGGACTCGGTGGTTCCGGGAGGCAGTCTCTCAGCAGACTGGCGGCACACATAAATGACTATGAAATGTTCCAGGTACTTAGGCATTTTTTTAAAATGAATTTTCTAGTTATTTTTTAAATTTAGTTTAACGAGTTTTCTATTTTTTTTAAAAGGTAATTTTTTACTAATTTTTACAAATCTTTTTTATTAAAAGATCGTTAAATTCCCTATTTTTGATAGTCTTAGGATGACAATAAGTTAAATGTAAAGTCATTTTAATCTTAGTGTTAGGTTAGGTTAGGTTAGGTTATGTGTGTCATAATTTTTGCTAGTAGACCAGTAAAAGGAGGTCGGAATGATGGCATAGATTTCTTTAAACAAGACATTTGTTCCAACGGTTCTGTTTTGTTTACACAAAATATTTCGCATTGAGGTTCTACTTAAATATTTCACGTATTTCACGACTCAATCTAACAGTTGAGAATCCTTACAAGTTACATTGCACAGAGAGAACCAATGGGAGTCAGGATTGGTTTGCTATTGGTGCTACTTCCCGTCAAGCCTTGTCCATAGATTTTTTAGCATAGATGGCTGCTTGGAGTTGCCAGAGCAGGCATCCAGAACTAGTCAAATAGGGGAATAACATGTTACATACTTACAAACAGGGTTCGAAAAAATCGGATTTTTATAATAAAAATCAAAAAATCAGATTTTTTGATATATATCCGATAAATATCAAAAATTGGATATATATCCAAACTTTTTTTCTTCCTTTTTGCACACATCGATTGATACAAACTCGAAATAATTAGGAAAAATATATTTTTATTTTGTATATGAATTATTATTTATTAAATAAATTAATTGCATACTGAAAAAAGCTTATATATATGCAATTACATATTATATATAAGTTATAAAAGTTGCTCTTTCTAATGTAGTGTTATGGGTGTATGTTTCTTTGTGTGATATAAAAAAATGGATTATATGAAACAAATTAAACTAAAAAATAACCATAGCACTTTTTAAAATACAACTATTGCCATCTAGTAACGACCGCAGATATTAAAAAAAAAAAAAACTTGTAGCATTTTTTAAATACAACTAGCACCATCTATTAACATTTACAGAAAGTTTTCTTGGATATGTATCAAAAATAAAAATCGAGCCATAAATATCGTGATATATATCATAATATATACCCGCGAATATATATCCTCGAACCCTGCTTACAAACATATTATTTTGGAAATTAGAAATACTCTCAAATATAAAAGTTACATATTGACGATTGGGGAGAATAAACAAGGTATTAAAACTACCATACACAGTACAGTATAGAGTGTGTGAGTTCCGAGATCTTCAAAGTCTAGTCATGTAACGTGCAATAGTCCTCACCATTCCAAAGCAAATTGTGTGAATTTGGCCTATGATAAGCATGTATTACAGGTTAAAACTACTATTAATTATTTTTAGTACTACGTATTTAGCTTTTATTGAGTCTGTCACATGAAGAATGTATCCAGTTTAGCATTAATAGATAAGATATTGTGGTAATTTGGTTTTCCAGATGGGAGAGAAATAGCCTTAATTGGTCTTGTAAAACAATAATTGTGGTTAAACATAGTGTCTCGTAGCTAGCAGCAAAAACTTTGGGGGGAATCTTCTTCATTCATTTTTGAATAGAAAATATTCTTTACATTTCAAGTGAAATGTTACAGTTACGGAGATAAGCGACATCAAAATTTGCATTTTTTAAAAATATTTCTGACTTATTTTTTGTAAAATGTTGAAATATAACTCAGTAATTCAATGGAATATTAAAAAGTCATTTGCTTTAATTTATACACAATGAAAAAAACTTTTATAAAAATAATATTTTTCAAATTTCTGTAAGGTTCATTTTATATTTGATTTGCACCAAAACGAATAAATGTTTAATATTCAATAAAAATTAGTTCCATGATAGTGTAATGTTTTATAAATATAGCTAGAAATATTGAAAAAAAATTCAAACTTTGATGTTGCTTATATCCGTAGCTGTCGACATTTCACCCAAAGTGTAAAGAATATTTTCTATTCAAAATTGAATCAAGACGACTCCCCCAAAGATTTTGCCACTAGCTACGAGATACCCTGTATAAGATAAGCCTTTTGCCCGGCACTGCTTGGTCTATTGTGTGGTTAAATTTACAGGTGGAGATGAGCCGACAGTATGGGCGTTTTGAGTGGCGGGAAGATTTAAAGACTTTGTTAAAAAAGGCCAGCTTGCCTGAACAGCACGTGATATTCCTGTTTATAGAATCACAGGTATGCATAGTAATTTTTTTGATGAATACTATTTAAAAAAATATGTGTATCAACTCGTTTATGTTACGATAAAGTGTCTTCAAGTTTGTGTTTACTGGGGTATTATGCCGTGTTGTTACGACCTTTCGGGCCCGAAAGTAATAATACCCCAGTAAACACAAACTTAAAGATTCTGAGAACCTAAGAACATTCTTAACAATAAAGTGTGTTTTTTTTTTAGATCAAAGAAGAAGGTTTTCTGGAAGATATAAATAATATCCTTAATTCCGGAGAAGTTCCAAATCTCTTCAGTTCTGAGGAGAAAGCTGAACTGTGTGAAAAGATGAGAGTGGTATGTTTTCAATGTTGTCATCTGTAAATTTTTTAAATGTTAATGTTTTACTATCATACAAAAAGTTGCCAGGGTAGAAATTGTCAATTAGAACAACCAGTTGTGTATATTTATTAAATAAATTGGGCTCCAATGCAAAATTGAAAGACGGCATTGGGCCCCGATGCAAAATGGAAGAGTCTTCTGCGCATATAATGTGTAATTTATACAAGATATGAGAATATTTAGAATTTTTTTTCTTTTTTATTTCTTTAAATAAATTTGAAATCGGAACATTTTTTCATACTAATATTGATGAATCTCGAAGCTAGACAGGCATTTAATGTTAATGGAAAATCATTAATTTTAATCTTAATAATGATCAAATCATGTCGAAAATTGTTTAATAGTGTATAGTCATCCACTTAACGTAAATGTTGAAAAATTCAGAGCTCTAGCTAGTCGGGAAGTTTGTGAAAAATCATTTGCAAGATTACACCACAACAAACAAACAGATAAAGAGAGTTAAACAAAAGTATGTAAAAATGGTTGCGTTGGTATAGCTACGCCACTGGAAATAGTACATAGTTTTCTCTGATGTTATTTCAGGTTGATAAACAACGTGATAAATCTGTCCAAACCGATGGTTCACCCGTGGCCTTGTACGCTTTCTTTGTGGATATAGTAAGAGAGCAGTTGCATGTCGTATTGGCGATGAGTCCTGCCGGCACGTCCCTGAGAACGAGAATAAGGAAGTTCCCAGCTTTAGTCAATTGCTGCACGATAGATTGGTTTCAGGTATATTTATTGAAAATATAGTAGAACCTCGTTAATTCGAAATTCAAGAGACCCGAAAAAACATTTTGAATAATGTGGAACTCCGTTAATTCGAAATTCAAGGTAAAAAAAACTCGATGTGATTGCGAAATTTGTCAAAAATTATAAAACTTTTGAAAAAAGCCATTAATGTTGTGAAAAATGTCTGCATTTTTGCAAATTACAGGAGATTATTTCGAAAATGCAATATTTATTATGTTAATACAAAGATCTCAATAGTTATTATGTATACTACTATAGTACCCGATATTGAAATATTCGATATCTCACTTGCAAAAAAATCAAAATATATTTTTAATTTAGAAAAAATTTGAATTATGTAAACTTAAATGTATTGATTTGGCGCAAGGGGTTAATAATTATCTCAAATTACAAATTACTGGGGTTTTCAAATTATCAGGGTTAATCTATTGTGAAATTAATATTTTGGGTTTTAAAAATTACAAATTATGGCGAATTTCGAATTATGAGGTTTTATTGTGTTGACATAAAATTATTTTGTTTTTATTGATATTATTAAAACAATTAATCCATGGCGACTTGTAGGAATGGCCGCCGGATGCCTTGCTCGCCGTGGCCACTCATTTCTTGAAAGACTTGGACTTGTCGGACCTTGAAAGGAACACAGCCATCGAGATGTGTCAACTTTTCCACGTGCATACGCAAGAGCTCTCGGAACAGTTCTACATCCGGCTAAAAAGGAAGAACTATGTCACGCCGACCGCATACCTGCAGTTGATTTCTCTTTTCAAATCTCTTCTTACTGCAAAGCGATTGTAAGTTCATTTAAATATTTATATTTTCATTATATGTATTAGATTTTTAAAAACAAGTTTTCAGCTTTTCATGGCAGTTCTGTAGTAATAACTCGCCAAAGAAGTGATATTATAATTCTCATATAATCATTTACTTTAGTCTCATTTTATTTGATATTTGCGGGGTATAAAAGCAAAGGCAGCAATATCTAAAAAAAAATTTATGTAGTCATCGAGGATAACTAATTTATACTGTAAAGGAGACATGATTTTGTAAGGAATTCAGTACATTTCAAATTAGTAATCCTCGGTGACTGCATTCAAAACATTTTCTTATTTTTTGGATATTGCTGCCTTTGCTTTTATACCTCTCATATATCTTTTTTGAATACACACGCTTCAAGTTCAAATTAATTTAAAAAAAGTTGAATAGCATATTTTATATGTATATCTGTATAATGTTCATACTTTTTTGTGAATTTGTAAGATCTTTATAAATTAACTACTATTATGTTTTTTTTTAAATTATGTAATACGTGTTATATACAGGTGCCTTTTTTATTAAATTTTGGATATAAAATATTCTTTACACTTTGGGTGAAATGTCAACAGTTATGGAGTTAAGTGACAAAGTTGGCATTTTTTTTTCAACATTTCTGAATTATTTTCTATTAACGTAATTCGCTTTATTACAAGTCAAATAAAACTACATTTTTTTTTAAACTTGCAAGGGTTGCTCATTTCCTTATCCTTTCTGTATCAAGCGATTGAATTTTTGATATTCGACATAAATTACTTTCACGATTGTCTAATGTTTTACAGAAATTAATCCAGAAATTTTGAACAAAAATGCAAACATTGATGTCATTTCCGTAACTGTTGACATTCCACCTAAAGAATATTTTCTATTAAAAATTGAATGAAAAAGACTTCCCCAAAGTTTTTGCTACTAGTTACGAGATTTCGTGTATAGTTTCATCTTAAAATATTTTTCCTTTGTCAAATTAATATATTGAAATAATGAGAGCATTCAGTTAACAATACATATTCTCATAACTGCAGAGAGGTACTAGGAAATGAAAAACGTTACCTAGTTGGGTTGGGTCAGTTGGATATTGCCGCCAAATCTGTGGGAGCTCTTCAGTTGGCCCTGGAGAGGCTTCAGCCTCAACTGACGGCCGGTGCCGCTGCAGTAGCCGAGACTGCTGCCAAGGTGGCGGCCGACAAAGCTTCGGTGGCCCTCGTGGAGGAAACTGTTCTTGCCGATCAAGAAATTGCTGATGGACAAGTAAGCTTAGAGGATACTTTGCCTAACAAGATTGCTGTAGTAATTCTTCTTCGTTTTAAATATTTATAATTTTTTAATCTTATTTGGAAAACTACTGTTAGACTAATGTATTAATTTATATAATGTATTTATCTAATTTAACTGTTTATTGTATTAATTTAATTAAAATATTTGTATTGTATTAATCTAATTTAAATTTTTATAACGTACTAATTTACTTGAACTCTAAATCATTAATTAATTATATATACTAATGAGTAGCTATAGTCGAATATTGTGTTTTAAAATGAAATATATATCTTGCCCTAAAACAGGCCAGCCTAGTTGGGTAGTTACATATTTTATTATATGATTGTATGATAAATTATTATTATATAATTATATTTGTAATGTAATGTTATGTTAAATAAATAAAAAAAAAAAATAATAAAAAAATAAAAAACATATTTAATAAATAATTACGGTTAGATTATGAGCTTTTTTTAAATCTTTCTGTGTATAATATAAATGTGTACTGTGCTATATATAATATAAATAGTGTATATAAATACTTTGCTATTAAAATATAATATAAATACATACTGTGCTAAAATTGGAACACGGGATCTGATGCTGTACACTCAATGTACATATCAGAGGCAATGTCAACTCAGTTTGCGACCTAAAACATGCGTACTTGTTAAATATTTTTGTTAACTTTGTAGGCAAAGGCTGCGCAGGCGATAAAGGATGAGTGCGACGCAGACTTGGCCGAAGCCATGCCCATCATGAATTCAGCTTTAGCTGCTCTCAATACCCTCACTCCCGCTGACATCACATTTATTAAGACCATGAAGAATCCACCCAGGGGTATTAAGCTGGTCATGGAAGCCGTTTGTGTTCTAAAAGTATGTAATACAATGCTAAAGTGCAGCAAATTTATTATTCCGTTTGAATAAACTTGTTATCTATGCTCATTATTATGTTATGCTGACAGAAACACCATTCAAAGTCCATCCATTACTACTAATAATTTGGCATACCTTCTACGAATGGTTTTAAAAATATTATTACATAGCTAGATCGAAAATCAAACAGGATTGTAAAATTTATTTTAAACTGGAACAAGTAAAAGAAAAATACACAAATTACTTGACATGGGGGAGATGATATGAGTCAAATAGGTCAAGAGATAACAAAACTCATTAATGATATTTTTTTATAAATAGTCACAGTTGCACCTAAATGTGTTTTTCTTATTGTGAAGTTTATGGGCAACTGACAGATCCAAATTGAACTTTATGCCCTTTATGAAACGCTGTTAATGTTCATTTTCTTTATTTTAAGAAAACAGGAAGGCAGTTTAATAATTTTGATGTTTTATTTTATTCCAGGATTTAAAGCCAGACAAGGTGCCCGCTCCTTCCGGAATCGGAACAGTGGAAGATTATTGGGGTCCTTCGAAGAAGCTTCTCAACGATATAAAATTCCTGGAGGGTCTTCTCTTATACGACAAGGATAATATACCCCCAGCCGTGATGAAGAAGTTGGAGTCCACAGTATTGAAGGACGAGGCATTTGTCCCGGAAAAAATGAAACAAGCATCCCTAGCCGCCGAGGGTAAATTTAACTAAACAGATTTTATATTTAAGAAAACAGAATATTTAGTGAATTATAGCAATTAAATGTTCGTGGAAATTGTGTATTGCATATAAAGATTCTTAATTATTTTTATCATCTAAATCAATGACAAAAATATCTCTCGCACAGATAAGTGTAATTTTTTTTATTTGTACTTATTCTGTATGAAGTTGAGCCAAACAGTCATGACATAATGTTATTAATTATATATATCAATTTAATATACTTTTCTTCTTCTTCTTCTACCCCTTATCCTATTGGGTCGGGGTCCCTGTACCGCATAGCAGGTTCCAATTCTTCCTATCTTGGCTGCGCTCTCCTCGCCAGCCCAATTTAATTGCAACCTCCCTTCGCAGCAGTCCTCCAACTGTTTCCGCCAGCTCTTTCTAGGTCAGCCCTTCGGTCTTCTGGTCTTACCTGGAACACCCACTTTGGCAGTCTATCTGCCGGCATCCACAAGATATGACCCAGCTACCGTAGCTGTGATTTCTCGATAAATGTCAATGAAGGTTCCACATCGAGACTTTCTCTAATTTGCGTGTTTCTGATTCTGTCATCTTCTGGTAACTCCTACTATTCCTCGTAGAAATCTCATATCCGCGGCTTGTAGCCTTGAGCGGGTTCTTTCGGTGAAGATTCAGTGCTCATGGACATTCACCAGGGTTGGCCTGAAAACTGATTTGAGTTCTGCCAACTTTGCTCGCTGGCTGAGTTCCGCTGGATAATACAGATATAAATTTAATATGAAGAGCATATTTTAAGAATGCACAATTCTTGGGATGGTCAATATTCTTGTGTAAAATTGAACTGTTTGTGTTACATTTTAAAATGATATTTAATTATGTTGTGATGTCACTAAATGGAATATTTTTATACTTATTTATTAAAGTATTTTTATTCTGGTAAAATTTAGTGTATCTTAACAAATCTTTTAAGGAATGTGCAAGTGGGTGATAGCCATATCGAAATACGATAAGGTTGCCAAAGTAGTGGGACCAAAAAAGGCTGCCTTGGCCGAGGCTCAGGGTGTATACAATTCGGCCATGGCTGCGTTGGCCGTAAAACAGGCCCAATTAAAAGAGGTATGTGTATCATTCACGTGCGTGCTTCATTTGTGCCATTGCAGTATCATTTATCAGTGATACATAATAGAATAAAGCTCTCAACAAAATCAAATTTATGGTTGTTGACAAAAAATTGAGGTGCGTAGTTATCCTGCCGTTTAAATGGCTTTGGACTCATTGACTGATTTTTTGCTTAACTCTCTTTCCTGTCTGTGTGCATTCATTCTACCATACTATCAATTTTAAAATATGTTTGGTGCCATAAAGGATTAATTAATTAATTTTCATTGTTGGCAAGATTTTATTGAGTGATTGATTTCACAGGTTAAGAAAACTTTCTAAATGTTGTCACATTTAATTAGGTGCGAGACAAACTTGAATTATTGGAAGAAGCTTTGGCTGAGCAAAACAGGCAATTGAAAGCGCTAGATGACGAAGTAGAACTATGCGCCAATAAGCTGATGAGAGCTGAGATGCTGTTGAGTGGATTGGGCGGTGAGAAAACTCGCTGGACGGCTACAGCCAAGAACTTGAGAGAAAGCTATGGTCTTCTCACAGGTACGGTGTTTTTATTTTCATTGAATCCTATTTTGATCTCTAACATTAACCAGATTGTATTATTTAAAGTATGCTAATAAAATGATTACGTTGCTAAATTTATGATTTTTGGGGTATTAAGGGTTGAATCGGCCATGAAAACCTGAGATGTCTACAATATATGTAGAGTAAATTAATAATGCACTTAAATTATTAAAATTTAATTATAACAATACCAATCTGTCTCTAATACAGTAGTTAATTTAAAATTCAGTTACGTCTGTAATTTTGCATATTTTAAGAAATCATTTTGAAAACGCAAAATTTATTATGCTAGTACAAAGATCGCTACATTTCTACTACTAAAGTATTCTCGCTTGCGAAAAAAATCGAATTATTTATTCAATTTTGTCAAATTTAAAAAAAATTGATTTAGGGTGCAAAAGGCTAAAAATTATGACGAATTTTTTGACGACGACGAATGACGAACACCGGGGTTTTAGAATTATTGGGGTTAATCTACTATGACATTATCATTTTGGGACTTATGGGTTTTAAAAATTTTGAATTATTGCAAATTTCGAATTATCGGGATTCGAATTAACAGGGTTTTTACTGTACCATCATCAACATCACACGTAAATATTGGTCGTTTGCTAACTTGAGGTTTAAAACGTTTTGCATTCTGAACTATTTATGGTAAGATACACCAGGAACTCTAGGAGCATTTATGCAAATTCAAGCAAATATGTTACTTTGTACATATTTATAATAATTAAAAAAAAATGTAAAATCCATTATATCCTCTCATTCTCGCATTTGCGGATCATCAGTTACTCAAACACTCAAACTTCTACTTAATGATTCAAGTACACCCATTTTTTGTTTTTATGCTCTATTATATGATATGAAATATATGAAAATCATAATTTGTATTTTATTCTATGTATTTTCAATCTATTTTACACGCATACAGTATCAAATAAACAGCTCACAAACAAACACATAAATACACACACAACAATCATCCTTAATTTGATCGCACATTTATTTATTTAGTGAGCAGTCCAGGATAAGAAGAATATTTTTAATGCATCAAATATATTTTCCTAACAGGTGATGTACTCATAGCTGCCGGAGTAATAGCCTACTTGGGCCCCTTCACCGCGGCATTTAGACAATCCCGTATCACCGGATGGTCAGAGCAATGTTCCAAGTTCGGATTGTACTGTTCACCTCATTTTAAAATGGTTGATATTTTGGGGGATGCCGTCACCATACAACAGTGGAATATCGACGGCTTGCCCGCCGACGACTTTAGTATAGAGAGCGCCATTATTATCAAGTGGGTACAACTTTTACCCAATAGCCGCATTCTTCCAATCTCTAACATATTGTTAGAGATTGGAAGAATGCCGCTATTGAAGATGCACATACGTAGTGCCTAATTACAAAACATCCGATTTTGTGTTTTTGAAACATTTTGTGTTTTTGGATTTTATGGTTTTGTTTATGGATGAAAAAGGTATACAGTCGAACTCGGTTATTAGGAGAGCGACGGGACTGACAAAATATGCTCCTTATAGCCAGGATTCCTTATATCCGGGATAGGTTAATTTCGTGAATACATAGTTTTTTAAACTAATAATCCGAATACTATATAATTGGACTATGATATTATGTGGGGTAGACAGAGAAGACATAAACTGACACTGTCAGACTGGTTTTTGATTTTTTCCAACAGTGCACTTTTCACTTTTAAATTTAAATATGGTGTCAGGTGTCATATTATAAAAGAGTACTGTATCGTCAGTGTAATAGATGTCTTCGTCATTGAAACTCTGCATCAATTCTGACCAAACGCTTTCAATCCACTCACTCGTCATTACAGAATCGGTAGGTGCTGCTTCTCCATTAACTTTTGCATAAACAATATTATGTCGATTTTTAAAACGATCCAGCCATCCATTGTTACATTTAAAGTCATCTCTTCCAAATTATTTTGTGAATTTTTCCGCTTGCGCCTTAACTATTGGTCCATCGATGGAAAATCTAGCGGATCTTGGGTACAGAACCATTTTAACAACGCTTCGTCAACGTCAGTAAGTTCGCACTTTCTATTTTTTTTTGATTATGTTAAGTTATTTTCAAGAGCAGCCAAATAAACATCCTTATTTTCCCAGAGCGATGAAACTGTAGAAGACGATAGTGAAAACTTTTTACAGTCTTCAGAATTTCGACATTTTCGCGAACCGAGAGATACTTTAGTTTGTTAGTGGACATATTTCCGATAGAACAATTCGAGTTTAACTGATTAGGCTTTTAAATGCTAATACAGTAGTAAATTGCATAAAATAAACTGTGACTTCAAACATTTTGGAAATCCCCAATAATCGGAGTATATGACCAATATTTTCGACCTTCAGAATGCCGACTGAAAGAATTAATGATTTCTTGAGGGACTGATACAAGCGTAACTCGTCGAATTATTCCATGCAACAGTGAATAGAGTCGTAATCACCAGTATATAAGAAGAAGAAAAATAAATAATCAATCCGTGTTGTACTTAAAAAAAATTAATTGAAGGAATAAAAAAATTATTATTGAAAAATAATAAGAATCATGAATGATTATAATCCAATGGGATTCTGGAGTTTACAGTGAATAAATACCTATTGTTTACCTAGGACTGGAAATCTCCCATATCGGTTGTACTCATTCGTTGACAGGTTGACAGTTTTTTTTTCTAAGGCCATTCTGAGCCATGTTGTGTTCTGAGCCAGGTTCAGTGGCACGCCACACAATCTCAATTTATTTAAATATTTTGATTCATATTTACAAAAAAATATAATTATATTACAAAATTTAAATGACGTTTACAGCAAAATCGCTTTTCAGTTTTTATGTTTTTTGTTAATAACAGACGTTAAGTATTCCATATTGCTCACAAGGTCCGCAACTCGCTGGCCGCTGATGATAGACCCGCAGGGACAAGCCAACCGCTGGGTGAAAAATATGGAGAAGAAGTTTCATCTCAACATTGTGAGATTGACCCAGGCCGATTTCGCCAGGGTTCTGGAGAACGCTGTGCAATTTGGACAGCCTGTAAGTTTTCCCCGTTCTTTCATGCAGTTTAAGAAAAAGTACATACATGTTTTTAACCCTCAACCACTGACATACGTCTGGGAGACGTAGGCGCGCAATTAAAACAGTAATATTTTTTTATGTCTTACGCGCATGCACTTGTCCTTTTCTGCAAGTTTCTAAGATCCAATGAAGTGCGCGCAGCGGTGGAGAGCGGACGTGTGCTGTGCCTCGAATAGGTAAATATACACATCGTAACGTCATTAGAAAGATGACTTTTTTGCTTCAGTTGATTTTATAAAGTTTTTTATTTTGAAATATAAATAAATATTTTAAGTACCAATGCTGTTTTTTTAAATTAAATAGGTACCATATGTGTCGAAATAAGGATACATAGTAAAACAACCATGTTATCATAAGAAGTGCTATTATGACAAAACGCTATTTAAAAAAGCATACGTCTGTTAGACGTATGTCAGTGTTAATGTAAGTTAATACACGTCAGTGGTTAAGGGTTAATTATCAAATCTCTATTATAAAAAATTATCACACTCAAAGCAATTTCTATGGAATAATTTATTTTATTTTATTACTAAATTTACCTCCAGGTGATTCTTGAAAATGTGGGCGAGGAATTGGACCCCATGCTGGAGCCGCTTCTCCAGCGACAGACGTTCAAACAAGGTGGGGCGACTTACATCAAGCTTGGCGACAATGTTGTGGAATACAATAAAGATTTCAGGTTTAAAGATCAATTTTATAAATATACAAGATTGCATAATTTGTCTTGTGTTAGTAATGAATAAAACATTTTGAATTAATTAATGAGCACAAGAGAACATATTTTATAAATAATCTATCCGTATACAGGGTTATTTCTAAAACATTAATAACCTCGTAGGACTATATTCCTGCCTTGATTATGAGTCAAAAATATTCAAGCTTTTATGACCATATCAATAGTTATGGAGATATGCAACATCAAAGTTTGCATTTTTTTTTCAAAGTCCTGTGAGGTTATTAATGTTTTACAAATAACCCTGTATATGACTACATATTTCAATATCAAAACCTACCTGACGCCAAAAAGTATTTTTTTTGGCAAATCAAAGAAAACTCTTTTACATCTTATTTATAACATGAAATAAAAAGTCACGTAATAAGGAATTAAAAATAAAACATTAAAATAACATAACATTAATTAAATTTGCATATTTCATGAGTTGTTTCAACATTTAAATGGACTTAAGTAAATTTCGAAATCAAGGCAATGGATTTAGGTTGCGTTTGAAATTTAAGCATTTGGATTTAGGTTGGTTTTGAAATTCAAGGACATAAATATATTCATTGCATTACCAGGGGTGTAGTTAAAGGGGTCGCTCAGATGGTTTTTAGCATGTTGAGCAAATGAATGATAAGAAAGATATATCAAATGTTGATGGCGCCAGAAAGAAAGGGCGGTCATAGAAGACGTGGCGCGGCAAACTGGGAGATGGTCCTGTTAGGAGCCTCAATAATCATCGAACGTGTGGATGAGACGGGAGTTATGTGTCAGGACAGAAGAGTGACGCTCTGTCCTCTCTGTCTACACCTGCGGCAAACGGAGTGATGGTAAGTTAGTTAAAATGAGAAAATGCCAGATGTATATAAAACCGAAGACACATGTTAGCAAATGGATAAGAAAAGTCATATAGTAATAATTTATTTCTGTTTTTCTCAATAATTTTTAAGCAATTTGTTTACCTTGAGATATTTCTTTTCATACAGATTCTACATGAGCACGAAGCTCCGCAATCCTCACTACATGCCAGAAGTTGGGGTCCGTGTCACTCTTATCAACTTCATGCTGGGGGTGGACGGCCTGGCCAGTCAGCTGCTGGCCAGAGTGGTGGCTCAAGAGAGACCGGAGCTTCAACAGGCTAAGACAGACCTCACCACTCAGGGCGCAGAACACAGACGAATATTGCAGGAGATTGAGCAGAAAATATTGACGGTTAGCTTTCCCTTTAAACTCTTAAAGTCTGTTCTGGTGATGGTATTTTCACCGGTGACACACTTACCGTTATTTAGGATTTGTATCTGATTGTGTCGATGATTAGTAACTATTTTTTTCTAATTCAACACACAACCACAGGTACTAGACAACAGTTATGTCCCAGTTACCAATTATCTGTACAATCATATAGAAATCTCAAATAAGTGTACCATCTTAACCGGTTAAAGTAACGGTTTGACCATCACTAGTCTGTTCACACGGGCGGCACTATTTTACACTTGTGAAAGATAAATAAATAATCTCAAATTTCTTAAAAAATATGTCATATTTCACTCCATGTTTACACTGACACGCGAGGTTCATCATTAAGGATGTCATGATTATAAAATTCAAGTGGTTTTGCTTTTTTTGTGGTGTAAACTGAATATAAACAGATCATGGTACAAGACTTACCGATTCCACGACTGACCGGCCATTTCTGACAAAATGCCTACGCGCCAATATTTTAGTTCTCTTTATTCTTTTATATTTTTTGATGGAACATTAATAAACTGTTTCTAACAAAAGGATTAACTTTAGAAACATTTTTTGTGTAATTTATCATCTGTCATATCAAAATCCCATTTTTACATAAATATATTGAGGGTAGAAAGGCAAAAGTGCGTTATAAGTGATTATTTCGAACCTTACAGAAGAGTTTAAGAAAGTTCCGTCTGATTTTGTCAATGTTTCTTTTATTATTAAACGATTTGCATATTTGTTTATCCAAAACACAAATGGCAATCATTTTAACAAAATCAGATTGACAAAACATTATTTTGCTTACCTGTAAAGATCCAAATAATCACTAACGCTCTTTTGACCTTCTATCCTCGATATAATCTCAAGTGGTTATATAAAAAAATTCCATAATAAATTTGATTGAAATGAATAACACTTACGACAGATATTAAAAATATTATTCTCTGTGTGATCGTTAGATTTATATAGAATATGAACAGAAGGCAATGCAGTAATAAGGTTGGTGAAAAATTGTCTGTTTGCTAAATAAATTGTGAAATTTAAATAAATTAATGCTGCTCGATTATTCTGTTATTGATCTACAAAAATGAAAATGTCCATAAATTTTTTTTTCTCAGGTCTTGTCAACATCTGAAACATTGCTGGAGGATGAGGAAGCCGTACAAGTAAGATATGTATTTTAATATAAACATATTTTGCACAATTGCCTGCAAAACAAATTGCCTCTTATACATCGATTATTATTTTAGATTTTGAACTCCTCTAAAACAATGGCAAACGAAATCAGCGAGAAGCAAGTTGTCGCGGCCGAAACGGAAATCCAAATTGACAAGGCCAGAAAGGAATATGAACCTATTGCCGAACACGCCACAATATTATTCTTCTTGATAGGTATGTTCAATGCACAAATACATTATTGTAAATATATAATATGTATTGCTTGACCACAATAACTTGGCGTGCGGCGACTTTGGAACTAAAACCCGCCCCGCCCGCACCCAGCGGTAACCCCTCACCCTGTCATTCAGTACAATTTTGTATTTGCTCTGACATCTTGATTACACTGAATTATCATGTCCAAAACATCCTAGACAGTCCGCGATGGTACAAGAACAATTGCCAATGAAGTATTAAAGTTTTGCGAAGCTGAAAAAGCAAATAATGGACCGATATTACCGTCTGAAAGTTTCACAGATAGAACGGCCGCCATTACGGCTTGGTTTCTTTAGTGCTACCCGACCAAATTTCTGTTAAAGGCTATGACACTGGTCACCCGACATTCTGTACATTATGTATTGTGTAATAAATTTACACCCTGGCAACTTCTGTTACGCGACAGGGACGCCCTTCCTCGCACACCAATTTATAGTGGTCGCATTCTAGTTCGAATCGTATGCATATTTTACAGTGCTCGATATCTGTCAATATATGTGTGTACAGGGAACCGAGCTAGTCCACAACACCTTACGGGTGGATTCCTGCCTTGATAATGAGTCAAAAATGTTCAAGCAACCATGACCTAATTAATATCAATAGTTATGTAGATTTGCAATATAAAAAATTGCATTTTTTTTTTCAATATTTCCGACTTGCAGAAATTTAAAAAATAATTTTACTTAATTATTGATATCAGGTCAAGGTTACTTGAAAATTATCGACTCATAATCAAGGCAGGAATCCACCCGTAAGTTATTGTTGATTAGATCTGTTACACTCTGTATAATATACTCTCATGATACCCGATGAGAAATGTTTCGAAGGGCATAAAAAGGCTTACTAAAAGTATCATTTCATGTTGGAGAACCTAGACCTCTCAGGAAGGGTGGTGCAAGGGGTACATTTTGTAATAGATAGTAAAACAAGGAGTTTGTAGAAGCCTCAGGAAATGTTTAGATTTCTCAAGAGTTTCCAAAGTTAAAATTTTTGATATACGTAATGCCAGGTATATTTACTAGTAAAGCCCCGTTATTAATTCTAAATTCGACATAATTTGATATGTTCCAAATCCACAAGTCCCAAAATTAAAATTTCATAGTAGATTAACCTCGATAATTCGAAAACCCCGGTAATTCGTAATTCGAAACAATTGAAAAAAATATTTCGATTTTTCACAAGTGACAACAAGAAGTATGTAAATATTGGGTAAATTAGGAATAGAAATCTTGCAACCTTTGTATTAGAATAAAAAATACGGTATTTTCAAAACAACTTTTTTAACAAAATTAATGTCTTTTTTCATGAGTTTTACAATTTTTTTTTGTTCCTCGAGTTCAAATTAATTGAGTGCCGCATAATTCGAAATGTTTTTTAGGTCCCTTGAATTTAGAATTAACGAGGTTAATATTCTTTTGTAAAACATTTCAGATGGTCTCTCTAATATTGATCCGATGTACCAATACTCCTTGGGATGGTTTGAGACCCTGTACTCCGCTGCTATAGACAACACAGAGAAAGTAGATAACATTAACGAAAGATTGGAAGACTTGCGACAATTCTTCACCTATTCGCTGTATGCAAATATTTGTCGGAGTTTGTTTGAAAAGGTAGCAATTTTTAATTAATTCTGATCAGTAATAAATAGCGTATATCATGTAACAATTTCAAATATTTAATCATATAATAGTAGTAGAGAATATTTTAATAGATTTTATGCCTCTGAAGTGTAAAAATGTATGACAGGGTCCCGCCTCTGGTATCCGGACCCTTCAGTGTTCGATGTATGTAAAAGTGTCGTCGTGTGTTGAACTAAATTTATTTGTTTAAGTGTCCGTGGTTGCATTACACACATTAAGTTAGTACTGTACCGTCATTGAAGGCAGGTTCGAGAAAAGAATGGTGTCACAATGGAGTAACGTGCTCTCCATTCGCCCATGCGCTAATAGGGTGCTTTCATAAGTTCTTCATAGGTTGATGGGAGTATTATTTCATTTTCGTCCAGTAAATGGTTTTTGATTATGTATGTGATTTGTACGTCCATGTGTAACAATGTCTGTTTTCTAACACTAAAAGAACTTTTTAATTGTAAAAAAATGTAAGAACTTTGTATTATATTTGCTTTAGGACAAACTTGTGTTTTCTCTGCTTCTAACCATCACAATAATGCTGCATGAGAAAAAAGTTGATTTGGCAGAATTCATTTTTCTCTTGGCTGGAGGAATAGCCAAGAATGTGTCCGTCTGCCCCGTTGATTTCCTTTCACCAAATGCATGGGCAGATGTTTGCAAGTACGTACAAAACATTATTATGCGTATTATGTCAGTGTATTGGTTACCTGTGGGTGTTTTTATAGATCACTCACGCGACTGGGCGATGATCTGTCAGTATCCAGTGTATAGTGACACATTACAGTGCAGTGGTCGATTTCATAAAATATGTGTATTATACATACAATATTGAGGGTCCACACGTATACTGTTGAATTTTCAAAAATTTGATTTTCATTTTAGTATCTTAAATCATCTGATTTAACTCCATATTTTTGGGTAATGTTTAAATTTTGTTTGAAACGAAAATTAGAATTTTTTTCAATATTGTCTGAAAATAAAGAATAAATTGGATGATTTAAGATAGTAAAATGAAAAAAGATTTTTTGCAGATTTGACAGTAGGTATATGTAAGGGCCATCGATATCTGAACTTACCCACTTTACATTGTCGAATCTGCAAAAAATTGGTTTTAGTTTTACTATTCTAAACTATCAAATTCAGACTATACTCAAACTATATTTTCGGATAATTTGGGTAAATTTGATAGTTTAAGATAGTAAAATAAAAATCAATTTTTTGCGGATTCGGCAGGAACTGTCGATATATAAGTACACGGTGTCGGTTTTTTTCGCCGCGCGACAGTACTGAACGCCTGACGTGCCTCGTCTCGCGTCTATAAAAATTAATAATTTGTACCATAATGGAGCAAAAACTTCTGGAAATTGTGGCTCAACAGAGCAAAACACTTGAGCTGGTGCTAGAAAGAGTGCAGAAGCTGGAAGATATCGTCACAAAGGGACTCGGGAGCATTTTAAACGCTGTGAAGGAGTCAGGATCTACCGGCGGGCATTCTGGTGACAATATCTCCGAGACCGCCACGACGAACCGCGGAATGCAAGGAGCGATCCGCACACCGACAACTGCGCCTGTGTGTGTGTCTGCGCGTACAGAGTGCGCAGTCCCCGCGACAGCAGTACCCGCAGGCCCCTCGCCTCTTCCCCCGCCGCCGCCCGCAACACTCATTGTTGACATGCCGCCTGCGCCTGCGCCTGTCACAACAAATCGACCGAGCGCTAGCGGTGACAGCGAAGCTGTGCCTCGTAAAATGACTACACGATCAGCAGCGCGAGAAGAAAAAAACAAGCAAAAGCCTGTTAACTACGCTGTGGCTGTCACTGGTCCATCTGGTGAGGCCTCAAACATCTCTCCTGCTGCATCTTCTGCTGCTGGCGCTTCGCAGGCCATCGGAAATGCGGAAAGTGTGTCAGTGTCAGTGCCCTCCAATAACGCAAATTGGACAATTGTTCAAAACAAGAGGCGTGCCGTCGTTCGGGGAACCTTGGGAAAGCGAAAAGATGAAGATCTCAAATATTATCATTTCTATCCGTTCCATAAGGACACTTCGAGCGACGACATGTCATCTTATTTAACCTCATTGGTGAGTACAGCCTCATTTAAGGTAACAAAGATCAAATCACGGGGTGAATACTCGTCATTTAAAATCGGTATCCCTAAAAGTACTGTTAATAAGATTTTGCAAAGCGAAAATTGGCCGCGCAACTCATTTATAAAAGAGTGGGAGGCGAAACCGCGAGATGCGCCACGCCTTCCTTCAGTAAAATGACTAGTTCGTGATAATGCAGCAAACGAAAAATTGATATTTTATTATCAGAATGTTCGGGGAATAAAAACGAAATGTGTGAATTTTTACAACAATGTTTCGGCTTGTGATCTTGACATCATAGCACTAACCGAGACCTGGTTGAATGCTAGCGTTTTCGACTCCGAACTTTTCGATGGTAATTTTACAATAGTAAGACGAGATCGCGGTGGCCACAGGCAGGGTGGGGGATGTTTGTTGGGAGTGAGAAATAGAGAAAACTTGCAAGTCGAGCGTTTTTCTATTTTGGAAACGTCCAATGAAGATCTCTGGGTAAAACTGACATACGAACTCGATATTACGTTCGTTTGTGTATTATATTTTCCTCCGGCGAGTGAGACTGATATGTATCGACTGTTCTTCGATAAGATGTTATCCAGTTTAGAACTACTTCAGGATAAAAACCTCATTATATTGGGAGACTTTAACCTGCAGTCAGCTCGTGACAATTCGAGCGTAGAAGCTGAGTTAATTTTTTTGTGCTCTATGTTAGGTCTCTCGCAGTATAATAATATTTTGAACTCCAGAAATAGAACTCTGGATTTAATATTTTGTAAAAGGGCAGTTGATATTTCTCGGTCATTATCACCTCTTACGAAAGAAGATAATTACCATCCCGCACTTGAATTTTGTTACAATCCGAGTTCATATCGCCCCCGTCGAACTAGAGTTCCCGGAGAGGGTACGGTTCGTCGGAGGGGCTGGAACTTTGATAAAGGTGACTTCGACAGACTGTACTCTCTTATGGACGCTACCGACTGGGGCGAGATGTATACCATATCGGATGTGAATGAGGCGGTACAATATTTTTATTATACTGTCGAGGGTGTACTAGATTCCTGCTTCCCACGAAAATCTCAGGCTACCGGCGGAAGGCGATATCCGGAATGGTTTTCTAGGGATATTGTTAGGGATATACGAACTAAACATTTCTATCATAAAAACTGGAAAGCCTTTGGCCGTCACAGCGATTATGAAATGTTTGGACATTACAGATCTATCGTAAGACGTAGCATTCGATTGGCACACCGAGAGTTCATTTCCGGGATGGAAAACAATATTCTAAAAGACCCTAATACGTTCTGGGCCTATATAAAATCCCAAAAAGCGGATGGTGGGAATATTGATTCCATGACTTGGGGCGAAAAAATGGTACGGGGTGCAGATATTGCCGAGGCGTTTGCAGGTCATTTTAAAACAGTCTATAGTAATGAACCTCCGCTTCTCGATATTAATATTGCTAAAACATGTTCTCCGATCGGTGCACAGTCTATTGATGTTCAATATATCAATGAAAAGGAGGTGGCCGACACTATTAAAAATCTAAGTAATACCCATTCTCTTGGGCCAGATCTCATTCCAACATTCTTCTTAAAAGGCTGTGTGGAACTGATAAAAAAACCGCTATGTTTTTTGTTTAATCTTTCTGTAAATACAGGGGTCTTCCCGGAAACATGGAAGACGTCAAAAGTTACTCCCATACACAAGAGTGGTTCTAAGTTATCCGTAGAAAATTATAGACCTGTAGCTGTTCTCTCTGCACCAGCTAAGGTATTTGAAATTATAATAAGTAAAACCGTCGCTTCCCGAGTAGAGCCGTTTATAATTGATGAACAACATGGATTCAGGAAGGGCCGCTCGGTTGAGACCAATCTGATGATTTTCACAAATTATGTCACGGAAGCTCTGGACGCGGGACATCAGGTAGACTGTTCATATAATGACTTCGCCAAAGCCTTTGATACAGTCAACCATGATGTCTTATTGAAAAGGTTGTATGAGATTGGTTTCTCGGATGGTATGCTAAAATTTATGGCGAGCTACCTCCAAAATAGGAACCAATACGTCTCCTACGGTCTATTCGCGTCAGAGTGCTTCTATACCTTCTCGGGTGTCCCGCAAGGATCTAACCTGGGTCCATTGTTGTTCTCGATTTTTATCAATAATATAAAAAATGTAATTTTAAACTCGCGCTTTCTGTTATTTGCGGATGACTTAAAGCTTTTCTTAAAGGTGTCAACTTTGGACGATTTTCATCTTCTCCAAACAGATATATCAAATATATGTGAATGGGGAAGACGAAATAAACTTTTGTTTAATGTTTCCAAGTGTTCGGTTACATCCTTCACTAGGGCCCAAAAAACTCTATTTTTTCGCTACAAAATGAACGACCAAAATCTGACAAGAACATCGAATGTTAAAGATCTAGGTGTTAAATTTGTAAGCAGCCTAACATTTCACGATCACATAGAAACGATCAGTGGTAATGCTCTGAGAATGTTAGAATTTGTTCTGCGTACTGCCAGGGTTTTCGAGAATACCCGCGTACTGAGAACTCTTTACAACTCCTTGGTGCGGAGTAGACTCGAGAGTGGCTCGATGATCTGGGGGCCACATGAGGGCAAGTACTCTCTTATGGTGGAGAAAGTCCAAAAGAAGTTTCTGAGATATCTTTACATGAGAGAGTACGGGCATTATCCTTGGCTCTACCCAACCGAGTTTCTCCAGGGTATGCTTGTCTACAATAGTTTAGAGACTAGAAGGAATGTGTATTTGATTACACATTTTTATCGATTGTTGCGCGGTATGATCGACAATACTGAAATTATGCAGAGCATTGGTTTGTATGTTCCTGATAATTACCTTAGACATCGTCAGCATAGATTGTTTCACATTCCAATATACAGGACCAACCTGCCGATGGTTATGCCTGTTGGAAAAGCTACAGCTATGCTGAACAAGATCGCTTTGGATATTGATATATTCCATGTGTCTGAGGGGGTTTCCCGAAGCAGGATTCTCCTACACCTTTGACCAGATTATACAGGTCACTTCTAATTGTTTAATAATTGTTTAATAATAAATTAGTATTTTAATACACAATATGTATATGTGTGTGTATGTATGTATGTATATGTATATGTGTATGTATGTATACATATGTGTTTATGTATATGTGTATATGGATGTGTATGTATATGTGTATATGTATATTTTTAGATGTAAGTTAATAATATGTATGCATTGAACAGAATGTTTGTAATGTACATATTATGGAATAAATAAAAATTGAAATTGAAATTGAAATTGAAAAATTGAAAATTGAAATTGAAACATAGCAAATATATTTTGCATGTGTGTTGTATTTTCTACGAGTTTTCGAATATCATATATGTATCATAATTTATTAATTAAAACAATAAGTATATAAAAGGTGTCTCATAGCTGGTAGTAAAAACTTAACAGGTGGATTTCTGCCTTACTGTAATGATAGTCCAACTTTTTGCAAAAAATAAGTCCAAAATATTGAAAAAAAATGTAAACTTTGGTATTTCATATCTCCATAACTATTGATATTAGGTAACGGTTGCTTGAATATTTTTGACTCATTATCAAAGCAGAAATCCACCTGTAAAGTTTTTGCTACTCACTATGACACACCCTGTATGTATTTCATGTTTTTGAAACAAGATGTTGCACTAAGCCAATAGAGTTCTTACGTGAAGACTAATATACATGTACTGTGTGTGTAATTTTTTACTTTTGTTTGCAAATGTAAATGTAAACATTTTTACTCCCTTTATATTAACTCGTGGCGTCTGATTGATTGATTGCTTGTCTGACAAAAAACTTTGGATCGATTTTTAACCCTTTTCCCGTGATCCAATCGAGCTGAAACTTTGCAAGTAGACTCGTAGCGACAATCAAGAAGATCTATCAAATTTTCGTTAAAAAAAAAAAAATATATATAATTTTGGATTTTTCAAATTTTTAATTGTTTTTTCATACAAATCAGTTAGTTGTATGGAGATTCCGACGCGTATGGTAGACAAGAAACTCGAAAATGAGAAAGGGAGTATTGTAAAGACTTGGTTTTTATGGGTTAGTTTTTTTACAATCCTATGTGTTCTGTTTAAGGTTAAACGAGTTCAAAGATTTTAAAGGAATAGAAAAATCTATCGGAGAAGATGAAGCTTGGATAAACTATGTTAATCTGCCGGAGCCCCAAGAATTTGCCCTGCCCGCACCCTGGGATACAAAGATAACACCCTTCCAAAAGATGCTCGTAATGCGGTGTGTCAGGCAAGATAAAATGGTGCCCGCTGTACAGATTTTTGTAGAAAGTTAGTATCAAGATTATTTAAAAAAAAATAATATATTTTGTTTACATTTTGCAGACTTGCGAAAGTGTGATTAGGATGGAAAGGAAACGAAAAAGGTTAAAAATCTTATATGGGTTTTTTTGTGGCTTTTTAAAAAAAAAAGAATATTATTTTATTTTAAATAAAGAATGATGTGAATACACAGAGTATAAAAGTTCTTTAGGAAAGGGGTGTGGGTCATAGCGGGAGAATCTATGCCTTCGCGTATGTTTAAGACACATGTTTACTGCAGTTAAAGTATTTATTTTTGCATAATTAAATCCCTTAATAAACAAAACCTTTTGCAATATACACTTTTTATTTCAATTCTTAAAATTTCTTTCCAAAAAGTCTTAAAAAAGTAAAAACATTTTGCAATAAAGTGTGAATTATTTATTAAGATATTGTACTTTTTAAGGGTATTTACATTGACCTTTTTATAATTGTTTCAAAATTTACAAGCTTGTAGTAATTTTTTTTAAACAATTTACGAAAATTTATATTAGTTCATGTCTATATATTTTGCTGGTCTGTGTGTGAATATGAAGACTTTTAAATTTAATTTGTAATACATATATGTAAAATTCATCAACAATATCAAAATATACCGTCCAAATATGCAATTACAAATTTAATTTTTAATGTGTCATGTTTTGGCTTTTGAAATTAATATACAAAAATATAATTATGCAAAAAAATCTAGCAAACATAATACTTTCTTATTTTAGTTTCTTAAAAGCAAAGTGATTCTGCATTGAAGTAATATACATAAATATTTATTGCCTATAGAATGCCTGCGCTTACTCTTATTCATATTTGCAATCTCTAAAACACTATTGATGATTTGTTTTCTAAAGGCACTTTGCTAATACAATTTTTGTAAAAGTTGGACTATTGTCGCAACCTCCATTTTAGATTTATAAATAGAGTATAAGATGTATATGTCTCAAAAGAGGGAAAATTATAAAATATCTTGGCGATTTATTACACAGAATCCTTATAGCAGACTCACTCATGCCACCGTTGGTTTATTTAATTTTATTTTTTTGAATTAATGAATTTTATATTTGTACAGATTCTATGGGTGTGAGATATGTGGAGCCCCCTCCGTTTGACCTGGCTTCGTCATACTCCGATTCTCACTGTTGCATACCTTTGCTGTTTGTGCTCACGCCCGGTTCTGACCCGATGGGAACTCTATTTAAGTTTGCAGATGATCAGGTAACCATTATTCAATTGAAATGTATTTTAAGTATATTAAGTTTCACAACATGATAAAACATGTTATTTCATTCTGTGCTTACATCAAGCGTGTTACGTGTGCTTACGCTGCGTTTACAAAGTGTTTTTTTTTTAGGGCTTTGGTTCATCACGTCTGTTTTCCTTGTCGTTGGGCCAGGGCCAAGGTCCTATAGCCGTTAGAATGATTGACGAAGGAACAAGAAGCGGAACTTGGGTTATTCTACAAAATTGTCACTTGGCTAAAAGTTGGATGCCTATGTTGGAAAAGGTATACATTTTAATACATCTGTTATAATACAAGAGTGATCCTATTTGTTATTTTGAACTGAAATCGTCATAATTGTAGAATAACGACGCATGTGATTTTTCTCAAGTTTGCAGGAGAGCAGTTTGAAGTTTTATTTATACACTTTATGTCATAGCTCAATAATTACAAAAGATTTACCTTTGAAACTTGGGTTAGTTATTTAAAGTTGATACCTTTCAAACCTCAAATACAATCAGCGCAGTACGACGTTTTTACACATGCTGCATTGTTCGACGATCGCAAATCACAACCGTCGTTATACCGACTTCGTACATGTAATGACGGTTAAATTGATAAGAAAATATACACTTTTTATATACCATTAGATGGCTTCTTTTTTTCACTTTTTAACGATCCTAAAAAGTCAATATGGAATTTTTTGCACATCCATCATTGTTCTACGATCATGATGAAATATCTAAAACGTAGCATCTAAAGGTGTTTTTTAAAATTGGGAAGAGTTTGAAAAAAAAATTTGCTTAAATATTTTGTGAACTATTGTTATTAATTAATAAATAAACATATTGGATAAAAAAAATCTATGCTACATCAAAGATATTTAGTTTCTAAATAAGTAGACCTCTTTCCATTTAAGAAATATAATCGAATTACTTTGTGTAAGCCGTGCGTACAAGGCACATTGTTTCGCTGTGTTGGTATCTACATCCGTAAACACCAACACAACAGAACAATGTGCATCGTACGCACGGCTTACACATACTAATTCGATTGTCTTTCATAAATGGAAAGAGGTCTACAAGATCTCTTTTTCTGTCTCGGACAAACGTGCACGGGAGAATGTTGCATCTCAGTCATGGTGGAGGAGCTTTACGGGAACATTTTCCGATAAAATAATAGTTTATTATGTACATCTTCTGTGTATAGTTTTCTGGGATATTCTGCCATGTGTATGTGACCTCTCTGGCCAACGTTTCAGATCCCATTGCAGGGTCCATCATCAGGGCTGATGTGATGAGTGAGTGTTGAAGTGTAGGTTAAGTATTACCTTGCAATACCGTACCGAAGTCAGGGTGTCTTCAAGTTTGTGTTATGTTAAATACTGGATTGCAGTAGGGATGGGCGTTGAATGGACGGACTAGTTGAAATCAACCGTTGACGTTGCATTGATTTTTTGTGATGTCACGTGCGACGATTCGGTGAATTCCTAATTTTACGCTGTATAAAATAAAACAATTCTGTTTAATTATTTTATTTTTTATTGAACTATATTAATTATCAGGCCGGCTAGATATTTTTCTAAAATCAATATTTTATTCGATCGATCTCGACTTCTTATATTTACCTGAAAAGGGATTCTAAAATTTAATTATTGTGTTATTTCCTTACTTTTCAACTTTAGCATATAAATGATAAACAAACTTGTAGGGAATAAAATTTTCTATACCTAACTATGGTCCTTATTCAGGAGTCCAACATTAATTATTATATATGTAATATAATCTTGAATTTAGGTTTAATTAATTTTTATTAAAAATTCCCTATTTTCAACTTTATAGATAAAAAAATAAATCTATTATAATTTTGTTTACACCACTTTTTATTGGTTTTTTACATGTTTCGGGAACAATGTTCCTTTTCTCAGATTGAGCCTTAAACTAAAGTTGACAAATAATACAGATATATTTATTTATTAATAATGTCACCACAAAGTGAAAGCCTGACTTTGAAAGATGTATTCTTCAATAAATTTCTATATAACATCTCAAATGTAAAGTATTTTTAAATTATGTATTTATTTATAAATTTATAGATAATAAATAAATGTAAAGTATTTTTTACCGCACCTCATGACTGGTGCCTTTATTACGCAAAATCATGGTTTCCTTCCATTTTATTTACTCACATTTTAATGCTTATACCCAATACTATGACTGCTTATATATGTAGTTTATATTTATATTTTACTGCTAACACCTGATATTGCTGTGTATACCTACTTCTTTCTTTGTTATATATAGAAAGAAGTATATAAAACAATATGTAAAAGCCTATAATGTGCGTAAACAAATAAATAATAAAATATTTCTTTTTACATATAAGCACAAGTAGCGGTTTTACTTTCCCCGAAACTATATTCCTTCGAACTTCTTTAAATTTTAAAAATTAACGTCATAAAAATAGCCAACGGTTGAGCCGTCGAGAAGTGTCGCGTTGAACCGTAGACAGTTGACCATCGTCCCGATGTTTAGATAGAACGTCCGCGACGTCCGCGTAACGAAGTTGATGCGTCAACTAGTTGACGAATTCAACTAGTTGATCGTCTCGTCGATGGATGGACGTGGACGGTCTCGTTTCGTCGACGGTAAATACGTCGACGACCCATCCCTAGATTGCAGTACCGTGTCGAAAGCAAGGTGTGATCTTTCATAAATGGAAAGAGGTCTACAAGATCTTTTTTTCTGTCTCGGACAAACGTGCACGGGAGAATGTTGCATCTCAGTCTTTCCTATCATAGGAAAGCCCAAAAGTCACCACACGCGCCTGGTCAAAGAAGCAATTGAATATACAAGCACCCGGTAAACATTAATAGGGATGACGGTCTTAAGTTAAGAACATCGTGGTATCCGGCGCTGCAGGATAAATCAAATAGACGATCCGCACAGTCTGACATCCGTTAGTAGATATATAACACACTACATGAAGACACACACCTTGCTTTCGACACGGTACTGCAATCCAGTATTTAACATAACACAAACTTGGAGACACCCTGACTTCGGTACGGTATTGCAAGGTAATACTTAACCTACACTTCAACACTCACTCATCACATCAGCCCTGATGATGGACCCTGTAATGGGATCCGAAACGTTGGCCAGAGAGGTCACATACACACGGCAGAATATCCCAGAAAACTATACACAGAAGATTCTGAACGGCCGTGAAAACCTAAGGACATTTTTATTATGTACATTAATAAGTGTCAATAAAAAATAAAAATAATTAGTCAGCTCCTTGTAAATGATCACCGAATTCTATCTAAATTTCTGGCTCCTGGGGTGGTGTGACCCTTAAGCTCTGGGTCGACAAAATCACACCTATTTTTTTTACTTTTATTTTTCTTGATAAGTTATCATCTGCTGTGTATCTTCTGCTGAATGTGATGTTATTTTTTTTACGAAGATATGTGAAGGATTGCAACCGGATTCCACCCATCCCGACTTCAGACTGTGGCTGACCTCGTATCCTAGTGAAGATTTTCCGGTTTACGTGTTGCAAAATGGAGTCAAAATGACTAATGAGCCGCCTAAAGGTACGCTGTAATGTAATAAATTACCAGGTCCTTTTTACAAACAGTGTAATCTTTTAAATTTTTGTTTTCATGTTATGTAGTACCTTATTATTATTCATTTTCCATATATTGTTATTTTATATTTTTATTGTCTGTATTGATTTTTAATTTGTTAGTATACATTGTATCCTGATGAAGGGACCATTGGCCGTGAAACGCGTTGATATTTTCAATATATAAGTGGTGAATTCAAAAAACATTTTTGTTAATTATATTAATTTATTTATTTCTTTGAGGTTGCTAAATACAGAGCTAGCGGCAGAAACTTTTCCAGTAGATTCCTGCCTATGTTATGAGTCTAAAATATTCAAGCAACCATGGCACGGAGATATGCAATATCAAAGTTTGCATTTTTTTTCAATATTTCTTACTTATTTTTTGCTAAAAGTTGAACTATCATTACAGTGACTTATATCGATTATGAAAAATTCATTTGCTTCAATACAACTTAAATAAAATTATAATAACCTTTTGTAAAAATAACTTTTTAAAATTTATGCAAGGTTTTTAGTTTTTATTACTTTATTCGACTTGTATTATAGCGAATGAATTTTTCATAATCAATATAAGTTGCTGTAATGGTAGTATAGATAGATAGATTTTTTGCAAAAAAATAACTAAGAAATATTGAAAAAAAAAATGCAAACTTTGATATTGCATATCTCCATAACTATTGATTGAATATTTTAGACTCATAACATAGACAGGAATCTACCGGCATAGTTTCTGCTGCTAGCTCTGGTACACCCTGTATAGTAACATGCATTTCTATACCGGAGTACCACTTTTTAATCCTTAATTTAACCACACCTGGTAAATTATTGTGTCTTGTTATTTCCGTTTCAGTTTGCTTTTAATTTATTTTTTAATCAAAATTAACAAATTGAAAACTCTGGAGATGGAAAAACATCAGATGCAAAATCAACGAGTTATTTAAAAATACGCTTGGTGATTGATTATTCAAGAATTGAATTTGTTCACATTTTTCAGGTCTAAGAGCAAACATTGTGAGGTCATACCAAAGCGACCCCATTTCCGACCCCGAATGGTTTGAAGGAAACAAACAACCGGAAAATTTCAAGAGGTTGCTTTACGCTTTGTGTTTCTTTCACGCGGTCGTACAAGAGAGGCGACAGTTTGGTCCACTGGGTTGGAATATCCCTTACGAGTTCAATGAGACCGATCTCAGGATCAGCATTACGCAGTTGAATATGTTTTTGAACGAATATGAGGTTTGTAAATTGCTAAAGAGTCGTGAGTAATGCAATTAAAATTGAGTCCTACTCCTTTTACGAAAATTTGTTTTATTTTAATCTAGGATGTTCAATATGTGGCACTGCGATATCTGACAGGAGAGTGCAATTACGGAGGAAGAGTGACGGACGATTGGGACAGGAGATGTCTCAACACAATCTTACGAAAGTTTTACAATCCTCAACTTGTAACTGATCCGTCATATGTTTTTGAGCCAACAGGTATGTTTCATACAAATAATCTACTTCGAATCCACAATAGGCATGATGACAGATTTTGAAATAACATTCTATATTGTAGGTACACGTCTACTATTACCGAAAATAACATTATTTCAGTAATAAACTAAGTTTTTACGCAAATAATTGAATTTTCATCTACATATTTTTAATTTCGTGCAAAAACGCCCGCAGCTGTCATTTTGTCAATGTGACGTCAAGCCTCAGTAAACATTGCATTGTGACACGGTGATGGGTACTGAGGCGTGACGTCATTCGCTCTGACCGATGTTTCAGTTAAAATGGCGGTTTGCACAATTTTATACTTTTATTTTATCGAGAATCTTATTAATCTCAATGTGTATATTAAAACTGGATCAATTTTTAGAATCCTTTCAAAATATTTTCTTCTCTAAAATCACTTATTCTTTAATACTGTCATCAAGCTTATTTACCACGAGCGCGAACATAATGAGGTAAGAAGAGAGAATGAGACTGCCAGAGAGAAGTGTTCATTTAATGTGCATTCATTTAGTGGTAATTTCATGTGTAGTGCAATGATGATTTTGAATGAAATGCCAGATGAAATAAGAACGGAAGAAAGAATGTCTAAATTTAAAATAAAGCTTCGAAAAGTGTCCTGTAAATTTGAGACAGGTTATAAATTGATAAAAATTGTGTTTATATTAGAACATATGAGCTATTATCAGTCCTCATTTTTTACAATGCAATATTTTAACATATTATAGGTACCTACTATGTGCCGTCAGTGAAAGAGTACGGAGAATTTATAGCCTTCACCCGCACTCTTCCCATCACTGCTCCGCCGGGAGTGTTTGGCATGAATGACAATGCGGATATCACCAAGCACTACAGAGAAGCTGAACAGCTTCTGAGCACTGCGCTTCTCACGCAGGTTCTGCGCTTATACATCACTCCAAAATCACTATTTTTTAGGCATACATATTTTAATTTCAATTGATTTTCCTTAGATGATTTTATTTGGCATTTTACCTTATCAGCCCAAATATAAGGCAACATTTTTTTTTAAATGACAAATTTTTCAAAAAAGAATTTGTGGCCCCGAGCAATACAAAAATAATTTTTATTGGTTAGAGCTTTGTGCGATATTCTGCCATATTTGTGTGATATATGCGAACTATCGTCGGCCGGAAAGGTCTTACACGGCAGAGAATCCCAGAAAACCAGATAATTATTTAATTACCTTTACTGTTCAAATACAAGAATCTGATATGCCAACAACAAATGGAAATTGTAGCAGTTCTGAATAAAAATGTGTTTGTTATGTTCCTTTGCAATAATAAATTTTTATGTCTTTCATCAAATAATGTTACAATTTTCTTCAAGATGGTCACATTAAATTTGTGGCTGCATTGTATTCGGGCTAATATGGTAATTGTACATTTTGTGTAGTTTCTTTTATCTTTCTGAGTATCTATTTTATAATTGAGATTAATCTGTAATGTTATGTATTATTGATTACATGCTTTCTTCATGGTCACCATATAGGATAGGACAGTGAGTATTGTTTTGTATTACATAAAAAAAAATCATTCCATATACTTTTAAGAATTACTGAAGTATTCATATTATATCTTAAAATCTAAATATTTAATTTTATTCAAAATGTCTTAGCATATTATTATTATAATATCAAACTGCTTGTTGTTGACACATTATTAATGCATTTATATATTTCATGCAACTCAAGGACTTGATGGAAAAACATTTGGTAAGTTATAGAATACACAACATTATACTAATTGCATCATATAATCGTAATACTATGTACCTATGTAGTTCATTTTTTATTCTAAATTTCTTCATACTAAATTATGTATTTTGACTTTTGTATAGGCTACAAATTTAACAGTTTGGTTAATAAAATTTAAATAGTCTCGAGCCCAAATCTGAAAAATGTTTGTGCAGTAGAACCTCTTTGTTTCGAAATTCAAGGGACCCAAAAATATGCAGGACCCCGTTAATTCAAAATTTTAAGTACCAAAAAAAATGACAAAAATCGTAAATGTCATGAAAAATTTCTAAATTTATCCATATGTTTCAAGAAATCATTTCTAAAACGCAATACATATTTATTATGTTAGTGCAAATTTCTATTGCTTTCTACATTTCTATTTTGCTGTTCTCACTCTCGAAAATATATTTTTTCTTCCATTTCATTATGTCTAAATGGCAATGTTTAGTTTGAATTTATTGCATTTTTCAATCTTCACTCGATTTTAACACAGTTACTAGAAATACAATCCCCAATAAATATGTGTAATAATAAGATAAGTTAGTAATATCTTCTTCCAAAGAAAATTAAACATTTTAACAACACAAACTCTGTGACATTAGAACAAATAGTTGAACTAAGGATTAATTTAAAAACAAAACATTAAAAACAATTTTAATCGTTTCAGCCAACTGAAGAAAGCGTGCATAGGATTGCTCGATTAATATACTCAATAGAAAAAGAGGGTTCCATAAGGTACCATGAAATGTATAAAGGACACCCACGCGCATTTTAGTTTTTATAACTTCTTAAAAAGAATTCGAATTACGTAACTATGAAGTTAACATTTTGGGACTTCTGTGTTTTAAAAATTTTGAATTATGTATGTTAGAATTAACGAGGTTTTACCGTACTTTCAAAAAGTTTCAGAAGTAATATAAATTAATTTGAAGATATGAAAAATAATATAGCAGTGTGAAATATGAATGTATTTTGTCAGTGATGGTATTTTTTTTTACATGAAATTGAATATTTCAGGAAACAATGGCTGCTGGCGGAGGCGCGACCCCTGAGGAGCAAGCTATGGAATTGGCTTTAGAGGTGTTGTCTCGCTTGCCTCCGAGAGTACTCACCGGGTTGTCTCACGAGGGAGACATTGAAGCGTCCCAGATGACGCCTCTGTCTATAGTTGTGGTGCAGGAGGCGGCCCGCTACACCAGACTGTTGACCGTCATGACGGCGAGTCTGAAGGCCGTAGTGGGTGCAGTTCAAGGTGATTTACCGGACAGTCTTAGGGCCGGTTGTTTCAAGTTGGATTAAAGTAAGCGTTCTTTAAAAGCATAGATTTTTACGTTCTCCACCAATCAGACGATCCGTTTTCGTAAAAATCTATGCTTTTCTCGACCGCTTACTTTGATCGAACTTGAAACAGCCGGGCCTTAACAATACATGTTTATGAGAGAGGTAGCACTCTTCTAAATAAAAAATGTAATATGCAACTTCTATGCTTCTATCGGAGAAAGATTACTAAGTGGACAAATAGGTAGTGGGCGTAGTTGTGTACAATTAATGTATGTGAGATGGCAGCATCGTAATGCGTGTCTGAAGATGAAGTATAACCATACTTATATCTGAATAAGGCACAAACTCACCCAGCAACCCGTTGTCATATTTCGCATGTCTGAATTGTACCTTTGACTCTTTACATTTTCAGGCAGCAACATTTATCTGTGTATCTCAAATCTGAGTAATTAAATTGGATTCTTCACTGTTCTGCCTGACTTTAAAATTTCAGCCTTTTCATTATGTTATTTAATCTTTGCTATATTAGTCCGTTTTTGAACTGATATGGCCCACTACTGTAGTGATGGTTAATCCATTACACTGATTATTTTAATCAATTATACATGGTTACTGTTATTTGAGTATTGTATTTGATTGTATTGATGATTGATAACTGAGATACAACTGTTGTTTAGGTTCCCTGTCGAATTGTGAAAAATCAGTGACCAATTATCAATACAATCAGACACAAATCTTTAATAACGATGAGTGTGTCACCGGTTAAAATACCATTGTTATTGCCTGTAAGGAGATGTAAGGAGAAAGTGTAAGGAGAAAGTAAGGAGAAAGCTTATAACTCTCTCAATATGTGACCAGGCATCCGGCCTTGTAACATTCCATGCTTTGACCGTGTCAAACTTATGTTTGGTTCTATTTTATTGCCATATTAAGTCGTTCTTCATAATGTATAATCTGATAATAAAATACTAACTATATACATATTTACATAATTTATTTATATTGATACACATATGGACTTCTTTTTACAATTGCAAATTAATGACGTGAACTTTATAAAAATAATTTGAAAAACCAAACTGTCACTGGAATGATTTTGGTATATTCTTGGTGAAAGTATTAATAGTTGTAACTCAACTACACTGTAGAGTGTGAAATATTCATTAATAGACTGTGTATTAATATTTGCCAGGTGTCAGCGTATTGACAGAATCAACCGAGGAAGTTCTTACAAGCATGGTCCGGGGGAGGATCCCCGCTCTGTGGGCCAAAAGCAGCTATCCCTCACTGAAACCCTTTGGTGGTTACGTTGACGACTTCTTGGAGAGGATGCACTTCTTGCAGGTTACTTTAATTAACTACATACATATATACATTATTGAAAATAGAAGCGCAAAATCTTAAAAAAAATTACATGTTCCTTTTTCTACTTTAGCATTGGCACACCAATGGACCCCCCATAGTGTTTTGGCTTTCGGGCTTCTATTTCCCGCAGGCCTTCCTCACGGCAGTGCAGCAGAGCTACGCCCGGAAATATAGGATACCCATTGATCAGCTGGCGTTTGATTATCTCGTAAGTCATCCATTTAAAAGTGAGGTGAAATAAACATATGATGGTTGCAAAATATCGAAAGCTGTACTTAATTGGGGTAAAATCTGTTTTGATGATAAATAACATTGTCCTAATATGCCTATATTTTATCCAAAGAAAAAAAAGATGGGTTAGTATGTTTTTCAATACACATGAACGATGACAGACAGAATCGGTCGGGAATTAAGAACGAAATTTTTTCCTTCCCAATCTCTGCCGATAATGATTGATACTCTGACACCCGAGATACATTAGGCCAAACCTAACTATAATTCATAGCTGACAAATTGTACTTTTACAGCTTTTTCCTGGTATGTCGAGTGCCGATTTAATCTCCAATTTTTCTGGCTTTGTCGAATCCGGAACAGATCGATCCGTCTCTTCCAAAAGGCTTATGTGAACTGATCCTTCGTCAGATTCGAATACCATATGAAAAGGAATGTCGGTTCTCAAAGAAAAGGACACCGGCACACACGCTTTCCAAATGTCACTGGGCGGATTTTCAAAAGTTTAAATCCTGGCTAGCGGTTGGCGCAGAACACGTATACACATATCACAGCCAGCGACCGGCGGTTACGAAACAACACAAATATACAGTATATGTTCAAATACACAAAATTCTGTATTTGTTCAATCCAGTATGAAATCCAAAATGAATTCAATCCAGCATGAAATCCTAAAATATAGTATGAGTTCAAATACACAAAATCTAAAAGAGAAAACATAAAAGTCAGAAAATCATTCAGTGATGCAACTTAACAAATGCTTGTAGATCAATATATGTATTGTTAAATATTTGCACAATAATACAGAAATCTATTTAGACGATTAACTTGTTTATTTGTCTAAATTCAGGTTCAAGATGAGACTGTGTTTACGGTGAACCCTCCGGAAGGATGTTATATCACAGGTTTATACTTGGAAGGGGCTCGTTGGGATAAAGAAAAACATATAATTGATGAAGCCACACCAAAAGTTTTGTACGATGTCTTTCCAATTGTGAGTAGTATTTTCATTTTTTAAGTATGTACATACAGTTGAACTCGATTATAACGAGCTTGGATATAAGGAGATCTCTGCTTTAATGAGCAAAACTGTGAATTGATTTTTATTTGCGCATACTCCCATACAATCGTACTCGGTTATAAGGAACGCGATTCCCGGATATACGGAGCCAATTTTAGAAACTCTGCATACATATTTGCTTGGGTTACAGAAAAAAAACAAAAACGTACTCATAACAATGAATTTTGCTTTTAAAGCGGCTCGCACTTAATTAGGGTTCATTTTATGATGTACACAAACTTGTGTGTCCGAAAATGCCACGTGCTCAGGCAAACAATAGTTCATTGGCATTCCTTATCAAATGAATGCCGAACTGAAGCTCGAGAATATTGATCATATAACTCCGTTTTCAAAATGTTTGAGGTGACAGTTTATTTTATGCAGTTTACTGTTTTAGCCTTTAAAAGCCTAATCAGTTAAACACGAATTATTCTATCGGAAGCATGTCCACTAACAAACGAAAGTGTCTCTCGGTTTGCGAAAAAGTCGAAATTATTCGTGAAATAGAACACGGCGCCAAAAATTCCGAAGTCTGTAAAAAGTTTTCACTATCGTCTTCTACAGTTTCATCGCTCTGGGAAAATAAGGATGTTTATTTGGCTGCTCTTGAAAATAACATCACACAATAAAAAAAATTTAGAAAGTGAAATTTACCAATCCCGGATATAAGGAGCAAATTTAGTCGGTCCCATCGCGCTTGTTATAACCGAGTTGGACTGTATATATTTCAGTAAAAAATTATAAATCTGTAAATATGAATTTTTTATTTATTTCCAGATATGGCTAGTGCCGATGAAGGTAACTGACATCCCAGTGGGTGTATACTACCACTGCCCGCTGTACAAGACGGGAGACAGGAGGGGCATCCTGTCCACCACGGGGCACTCCACCAACTATATCCTGTACATGCGTCTGCCCACGGAGGCTCACCCCGACCACTGGGTTATGCGGGGAGTGGCTTTACTGACGCAGTTGCCTTACTAATCTAAATAATACAAGACCTCCATTCCAAATCTGCCATCGTTCTAAATTCAGCAGATTATTTTCTGATACAATATACACATTATACAATACATTGATGCATTTTAAACTCTTGGTGTTTTGTAACATTGTTTTAAACAAATAATTATTGTTTTTTTTTGCATTTAATATTTACCTATCTTTATATATATATTTATATAAACCACATTTTTATGATTTGTGTGTTAAATTGAATAACATTTTATGTGTAGATGTGTTTGCTTTTTTTTTCAGAGTGATATTTTTATATGATTATTAAAAAATAGTTCAAATAAATTTAGTCGTTTTATTTAATATTCCTTCCTATTCTCAGAATATCAAGATTGTTATAATAATGCACTCAAAAATAGCCAGGACATACTTACTCATGTTTTATGACTTTGCACTAAAACTCTAGTGTATTAAATAGTTTTTATTTATCATTTTTATTCACAAAAATGTTCGAGATATAGTTCAAAATATTCGAGAGCTTGCTTGATATCTGATAATTTGCAGATGAGACGAGTGCGTGCTGCATCACGACAACGCTACGAGTCACATCTCGCTACCGATCCGCGAGTTATTGGCCGAAAAAAAATCCTGTCTGTCCGCACCGCCTTATTCCTCAGATTTAGAACCATGTGATTTCTGGGTCTTCCCAAAAATAAAAACCGTGATGAATGTAAAATTTTTGACATTGAGAAGGCTACAACAGAGCAGCTGAAGGCCCTTCCGAAAGAAGCCTAGAAATATTTCCAATCATGGAACCACCGTTGGGATAAGTGTATCGCCAGCCAAGGAGAGTACTTTGAAGGACATAAAGTCTAATTTGTCATAATTATTTCATTGTTTGTAATTATATTATTCACTATATTTTTTGATCACACCTCGTATTAATGATTAATACTGAAACAGAGCGGATTGCTTCAATCTTTGTGTGCATGTGACAAATTAGTATAAATAATGGAGAAAAGTTTTAACGCAACAATTTATTAAATTTTAAGCAACAGAAATATAAAACCACATTCAAAATTGGCACAGGCACATAGGTCTCTGGCATAGTAATGATCCAGTATCATGGAGGGATTTTCGGTGATCCCAGTTCGCCAAGTCGGTGAAGACTCTTGCCGGAAAAAGCTCGATGGATTTCGAGAACATTGAAATCTCAGGCGGAGAGATGCTTCGGTGATGGCTCTGCAGGGGCTGTCGTTTCGGAGTTTCAGCCGCGATGTGGCTCGAGCTTCACACCAACTCGGCTCAGCTCAAACTCCGCGCAAGTTCGGCTTGGTAACAGCAGGAAAACACTCAACTGCGGCGGTGATCACGTTCTCTAGGTTCACCAGGAATACCTCCCGGACATATCCTAGGAAGGCGAGAACTCATGGAAGCGCTTTCCGAACAGATTAAACTGCCAGAGGGTAAAAGAACACGGCTTTTTTACTCTTTTGGCGGCGGTGGGGACGCTCCATTAGTGACATTTATTAACGGCCGGGCAGCTCAACCAATCACTTCTCGAAAAAGGGTGCCATTTGGGAAACAACGGCAATTTTGCGATAGTTCGGCGGGTTCTAAGCATTTCCAGGTAATGAACACTGTTGCAGGATGTTTGTTCATACCCAGGTGCCCATATCAATATAAGTATTCATATTTATCCGACTTAAAAGAAAAAGTCAATTATACTGAGTTTAGTACAGCACCGGAACGCGCGTTTCAATTTTAACACCGTATGGGAAAGGTTAACAACTTTTTCGGTTCGCCCATATTGTTATTGTTTGTCATATATGTATATTGTTTGTAATACAAGTGCTTTTCCTTGTTTGCATTGCAATATAATATTTTTGTTTATTGTGTGTAATTGACCCCATTCCGCATTCGGTACAATTAATGTCCAGTCCATAAAACAATTGCGCCGTATATTCATGTACGTAAGTCAAGCAGTGTTTTTTGTTTTGGTAATATTGCTAAGTCAGGTCAAAGAAGTAGGTTAACGTATGAGCATGCTCATTTGATTAGCGGGTGGAAGGGGTATCTTTTGAGCATGTGTGAACAGGCTTGCTTATGAGCATGCTAATGTCATTCGCGGCTAGTATCGATTATCGATGCGATCTTCTCAGTCATGCATGAGATGACAAAACATTACTTTTCGTGACTTATTATAGGAATCACGAATGTCTGTGGAATACTCGATCACCGCTATATTAAAATAATAAAGCAAGAAATAATGTTTATGACACAAATAAAAGACACGAATGATTCAAATCTTACAATAAAAATTATTATAAAAACTAAAATCAAAAATGTGCGGATGGAAACTCGGGAACTGTTTTGATTTATTGGTTCACTTGAATTTCATATTTCGGTTTGCACAGTTTCCATTTTGAACAAGAGCGTCTCTATTTTATGACAAGAGCATGCCAGTAATAAGCATCTGTGTTTGATTGTTAGTTTTGAGCATGCTTATTCATGAGCATGCATAAAATAAGCATGAAAATAACGAGCAAGCGCACAGTTAGAGCATGCTAATGAGCATGTGTATCAGTGTACCTTTATTTATCGATGTTTTCATTCGGCCATTATGACTCGCATCAATTCTCGTCTCAAGATGCACATTTTAAATCTGGTCCTGTACGTGCTGGAAACCGCACAAATTACCTATTCAAGGGGTCGCGGTCGGCTAATGGAAGGGTCGGAAGTGGAGAGCAAAGTGATCTATTTATTGAACTCGTTTTCAAAACAGGGCTGGGCCTGAAATTAAATCGGTTATTAATGCGTTTTTGATGTGTTTTAAAGACTTTAATTACCTATTTCCAAAGCTTATCAAATCTACCCAATCCATATATATGACCATTTTCCATTAAATGGTTGTAAAAACCAGATAAATTATTATTGAAGCTATTGCGAGTGAAATTTTAGCGTGCAACGAAATGCGTGCTCATCATGCGACGGAATTTTTCGCACCAAGAATTCACAACTCGCCAATGAAATCTAAGATGGCGGTCTTCCAAGTGACGATTTAACCATATATTTAATACTCCTATATTGCTAATGCCCATAAGTGGGGGTGTCACGGACTAAGGCCCGGTTGTTTCAAGTTCGATCAAAGTAAGCGGTCGATTAAAGCATAGATTTTTACGAAAACGGATCATCTGATTGGTGGAGAACGTAAAAATATATATTCAGCCGGCCTTTTATACGAGTAACAAATTAAAAAAATACATACTAAATAACAAGGATAGTGATAATCCTATCATGAAATCAGGAATTTATAGACTTAATTGTAACGATTGCGATAATTTTTATATTGGCAAAACAAAAAGAAATTTTGAAACTAGGGTTAAAGAACATATCAAAGCATTAACTAGCAATATTGATTCTGATTTCGCAAAATATCTAATAGAATTTGACCATACATTTGATATTAACACAGGCTTAAAATTTTTACATTTCAACTATAAGATACCTCAAATAAATAATTTAGAAATACTCGAAATTAGGAAAAATGTTAATATTAAGTCTAATATAATAAATACACAGACGAAATTTTTGCATTTGAATATTTTGAATATTTTTCCACTTAACATTCCAAATGACCCATAATAATCAACACCTCGAACCCCCCCCTCCCCTCACCAACCCCCTCAACCGCTCCTTCACCGTAACATATTTGCTTGTTTCAACTTTTAAGATTAGTACACAATAATCCTGATGAAGAGAACATTGTTCTCGAAACATGTAGATTTTTTAATCTAATATAGTGGTGAAAACAAAGTAATTTGTGTTTTATTTTAACTTTAAAAGAACCCTTACTTTAATCCAACTTGAAACAACCGGCCCTAAGCGGGGCAGAAAATGCTACTTTTATCTCATTGCTGTCACTTGACCTGTTGTGCGCAAGCGTCGTGACTCTCATTTATCCCGTGTGGCGGCGCTGATTGGATATAAATTGGCGCTAATTCTCGGACATGCGCATAAGACTCGAAGTGACACCGGTATGGGTGAGGCAAACATATATTTCTTCACTGTAGTGATTCGCCTATTTCCAGATCCTGCTAGCAATATAGGAGTACTACATATATGGATTTAACCAATAGCAATTCTTATATATGACGACGTCACGTTGTTTGAAAATTGCAAACGTTCTGGGCGCTGTCGCTATTGTCTAATTTTCTGTTAGCTAATGTAGTTTTCATAATAAAGAGTGTTTTTTTAGAGGCGGAGAAATTTAAATTGAAATAAAACACAGAAAAATGTTTTAAATATCCATGAAATTAGCTTCATTTGACAGATAGTTTTATGGCATTAATATTTAAATATGATTATGGGCATGTGACTACCGTGGCTGGCGCGTACATGGCGTAATCTGGAAGTCCAATTTTCCCACACTCTTCGCAGTAAATCAGGCTGTATTTCGGCAATAACGCGTCGAATTTTAGCTTTCAAGTGCTCAATTGTTTCTGGTTTATTGAAATAGATATGCGTTTTTACATATTCCTAGGGAAAATAATCGAATGGCGTCAAATCGCACGAATGAAGTGGTCAGTTCATAGGTCCATTTCGTGAAATTAATCGTCCGTCAAATGTTTATTTCAGTAAATTAATTGTATGGCATGTGTCGCCGTCTTGCTGCAACCACGTGTCTGCAATATTTAATTCCTTCGGATTGAAGCACGAAAAAGTTAGTAATCATGTCTCTGTACCGCTCTCTGTTGACTGTAACACTCTGACCATCTTCATTTTTGGACCAATGATTCCAACGGCTCATAAATTGCACCAAACGGTGACTTTTTCTAGATGTAATGGTGTTTCGACAGTGACTAGTGGATTATAATCGCTCCAAATGTGGCAATTCTGTTTATTGACAGCCATTAAACCAAAAATGTGTACGTATACGCGTGTACACACGCAATTTTTTATATTCATTTTAATAACCACTTGAGTTTAGGTACATATTTATCCGACCGATTTCAGAAACAATCATTTCCTTTGCCAGAGTGATAGAAAACTAATCAAAAACATACATACAACCTTACTTCAAACCTTATTTCAACAAAATTCAGTTTCAAAAAATAATTATTGTTTACTATACATAGGTACAAATTCAAATAGTTACGTTATATAAATAAAGTTAATAATAAATGTTATTAAAATTAATAAATCATAGACGTAACAAAGGCGTACGTGTATTACAAATTATCGTGAAGTTATTTAACTGTAATTTCTATTTAAAATTTGCAAATGTCCTGTATTTCTTATATTTTTACTCCTTTTCTTTTAACTCGTAGCATCTGCTTGCTTGCATGTCTGTCGAAAAAACCTTGGATCGATTTTTAACCCTTTTCCCGTGATCCAATCGAGCTGAAACTTTTCAGGCAGACTCGTGGCGACTATAAAAACGATCTAACAAATTTTCGTTTAAAAAAACTTAATAATTATAGTATAGTTTTGGATTTTTAGAAATTTTAATGTTTTTTTCAAATTGGAATCAATACAAACGAGTAATGACCCCGACGCGTGCAGTTCAATGAGAATGGGAGTATAATAAAAACTTGGTTTTTATGGGTTAGTTTTTTTATAAATAGTAATAGAAAAAAATGTTGTGGCATTTGTTCAGAAAACGGGCATTTACCAAAAAAGTGTAAATTTTCAAATATTAAATAGTAGAGTATGACCACCAGCCTTACTACTTGGCGGAGATTTCGTCCACGCGCATCTCGCTGAAGAAGATTCGTCAAACCTCGGGCGGCAACTGAAGTTGATTGGCTGCATTGTATTGGGTCACGCCTTCTTTCCAAATGTATGTTTTTTAAAACTTAAATTGTAAGTAAACTAACTGACAGAATTTTTAGTAATTTTAATAAATTAAATACAATCGTTTCGACTTTGTAATTCTAAAAAGATATGTCACAAGTTCATATGGTCATATAAAGCCTGCAAAGGGGTCAATTTTCTTCATTTATAAGACATCGTTGGCTTAGTAATTTAATTTATTAATCGATTAAATGTATTTTTTAAAAATAGAGATGCGAACACGGAATACGTGTCACATCAATATTCTTACTTAAATTAAGCTAAACGCTTGTGCTATGAAAATATGACTAATTTGCTGGTCTGGAGTGAGGTTCGAACCCGCGATCTTTGGATCACGAGGTGAGATTCCTAACCACAAGACCAACAAGCTACCCTATCTTTTTAGTTTGTGTTATTTTGGGAAGATAAACGTATTTAAAATATATGAATCTAAGGAATAAATTTATTTGATATCTTTTTATACAAAAATGTGACAAAAGTCGCAAGAGCAGATATGAGAAAAAATGGCGAATTTTGCTCACATTGATCGCTTAAACTAAAATAATGTTTTTTGGGAAAGGTGGTAGTCTTGCACTCGAGGGGGGGGGGGGGTGTATGCAAATGCCTTGAAGCATATGCGTTTTTTTCATTGAAGTATGAATATTATAGAAGATAAGAAACCATTTTTCTTTTTACTATGTTAGGGGTAATTTTGTTCACAGCGTACAGTACACGACATCGGTCGTAAAACGTTAATTTCATCTGTCGGGTCGTGTTATTTAGAACCCAAACAAAGTCGGTTGAATAACCATAAACATTGCATCAAACAAATCATGCTTTTTTACCCTTCAAGATTCATGTTAAATCTGAAACTTATGTGATGTTTAGCATAATAAAAACTATCAGTGAAAACCTAAAATTAGCTTTTATGTTTACCATTCTTTTTATTTATTATTTTATTGTTAGCTGTTGGTTTTCCGAATCAATATAAATAAATAAGATACTTAGTGTAATAGATCTGAGGAAAGTATGTCGCGATAAATGAAAGAGACAAAGATTGTGTGAGAGAGATAATGGTTATATAAGGACGCGCGCCATTTGAGCGCGCGCTTTTTGTATCGAGACTCGACCGCCATTGGTCATTGTTGTATTTGCTGTATCGTTGTAACGCGAGATTTATTGTTACCGCAATAAAAGATCCACAAGAAACTCAACTAAAGCCCCAAACATCACAGTTAGTTAAAGTGTTAAAGCTATAGAGCTGATGCACTTGTAGCCGTAGACTAGGCGGTCCAGCCGCAGGCAGAGTACTCAGAGTATCGCAGACTCTAAGGAATTGGAAAAAAAAACATCTTCAGACTTGTGGGTGGTGAAACACCGCATCGATGATGGTACCGTGTCGAGTGGTCGAATCAGCAGGATCATTTTTCAGAGTTAAATTGAGATGTTTTTATGGAGAAAGTTAAAAATAAACCACGCGCCATGTTGTATACCTTGCGCTGGAACATAACTGGACATAATACGTACGCGCATTTTACCCTGCCCCTACTACGTCCGCAGACCGGGTCTCTTACAAGTGAACTTGGCCAATATACAAAATACACACACTTGACTCTATTTGACGGCTAACTTCATGGTGTGAAAAAATCCGTCGCACGATGCGCGCGCATTTCGTTGCATCCTGAAATTTCACCATCATCTAAAGAAGTTTAGACCGTCACAGGGTGTAGATTTTTTTTTAAATGCTTATAATTTTTAACATATGACTTAGATTTAAAAAAATATTTTTCTGATAACTATTATGACTTGGTCTGTCACCTGATTTCGGCTTGACGTCGAGATACGGTACAACCTGTATAAAGCTGCCCGTTAGGCCTAGTACCAAGCAATCGGCGACGATTCCATTAAGCGGTCACCATTGGCCGCAAAGCGACCACCGCAGCCGCCCACGAGGTGTAAATAAATATTTGATAAACGATTACGAATCATATTTAACCCTAGAATAATAACCTTCTCGGGAATAGCACAATAACCATACGCCTCAGAGGCGCACAATACTCGATGCGTACCTACTTTTGAATGTTTGTTTTATATTGAATAGATTTTTATACTTAATAATAAAGTTTCATTTCTAATTTCTAAATTAAACAAAGTTTTCATTCATTACTTTTTATTTTTGGTAATTATAATCACTTTTTAACTTACGTCGAAAACTAACAACAAATTTTAGGTCTTTGCATAAAGGCTCCATAAAAAAAACAAAAATCCACTGTTTTCTCTTTTTATAATTAAAACACAATATAATCAATCTGAAAAAAGTAAATGAGATCAAAAATAAATCTTACAGACTTTTATGACACGCGTCATTCTTGTGCTCGCCACTAAAAGTCTTTTTGCACTTCACGCAAGTCATCTTAGACATTCTCTTTTTTTTACTCGCACAAAAATGACAATATCGGCGATTTTTTAGCCAGAAGTTCATATTCATTATTACCTGGACTTACTTCAATAGGTTGGCAATAATATTTTCAATTTTATTTCTTACATTTCTTGGCAAATTTGGGGCGTCCAGTCTTTGGTTCATCCACGGTACAGGCAATTGATCGCTAAATTTTTTCATATATTCTCTACGACATAAAGGTTTCTAGTTCTTCCCTTGAATGTTACGGCAATATAGAACATATGAATTAACAAAAGTCATATTCAATATGCCATAAGATATAGTCTTTGGCCACCTGTTAGTCGAGAACAGGACAATGTAGAATACATTTGATCAAATTAATGTGTCTACTCCACCTTTAGTCTGGTTATAAAACATCAATATTTCAGGACGATTCCTCTTCAAAACTTTGTACATTTTCAGGCATAATGTCCATAAATTCCTCTTCAATGTCACTTTGCACATCGTCTTCGCTTAGATGATCTTCCAATTCACTATCAGTCTGCTGAGCATCACCAGCATCAGACTCCTGTTGTATGCCTAATAATATTATCATAAATGTGTCGTGATAACAAAATGAATTTTGTTCTATTGCCATAAAATAAAATAAAATACTATAAGAATGAAACTGCGTTAAAAGTTACGCCTCTCGAGCGCATCAACCTTTAATAACCCTAAAACTATGATAGTCACCGCACATGCACAGCCGCCGTCCGAGAGTGCTAGTAAACTACTGAGTTGGCTGAATAGGACAAATGCGTACGCGCAGCGGATAAAAAGACACAGCGATATTACGTTTCGTCGGGCGCCTCTGCGACGTAGGTTATCAATCTAGGGTTAAGCAAACTTTTATAAAACCTCACTTTTTTATGTATTTAAAAAAATTTTGAAACCGATTGAAGAGTGGAGAAAAATTAATTAATTAAAATCCGCGCACTCGACAATTTCAATTCTTCCCGAGTGGTCCATCCAGCGGCGGGGATGGTGAGCCGCCATCGAGCCAGGCCGGGCGAGACCTGAGAGGCCTGCCGGGGCGTAATGCGATGAGATTTTAAGCAAATATTGACGGAGCCGCTCCGGGAAAAACCCATCTTCCCGAGGATTTTCTTATGGGGGAATTAAGTGGGAGCGCCGTTAAGTCTTTCAGGAGCCTTTCAGGAATGATCTCCCCGGCGCGCTTTATCGCACACCTGAGAGGAAGCAGCCTTAAGCGACAGATACACATGCTTATTTAGTGGCACGTGAGTATGCGCAGTATCGACCTTCTTTAGGCCTTGCTTATTAGTGGCATATGTGTACGCACATTGCTAGTAATGAGCACGCTACTGTCATTCACCATAGAGAAGGGGTATCTTTGGAGCATGTGTGAACAGACTTGCTTATTATGAGCATGCTTATGTCATTCGCGGGCTTCGCGGCTAGTATTATCGATGCGATCTTCTCAGTCCGCGACAGATGAAACAAATATGGCGCGTTGGGGAGATGATAAAACATTACTTTTCGTGACTTATTATAGGAATCACGAATGTCTGTGGAATACTCGGTCACCGTTGTGTAAAAATAATATTGTGAGAAATAATGTTTATGAAACTTTATTAATAGGCATGAATTATTCAAATCTTACAATAAAAATTATAAAAACTAAAATCAAAAATGTGCGGATGGAAACTAGGGAACTTTTTTGATTTATTGGTTCACTTGAATTTTATATTTCAGTTTGCAAAGTTTCCATTTTGAACAAGAGCGTCTCTATTCTATGACAAGAGCATGCCACTAATAAGCATGTGTGTTTGATTGTTAGCTTTGGGCATGCTTATTTATGAGCATGCCACTAATAAGCATGCCAGTAATGAGCGAGTGTGTACAGTTGTTAGGGCATGCTTATTAGTGGCATGCTCATTAGCATGCCACTAAATAAGCATGTGTATCTGTACCTTTATAAATGTATAAGGTTCTGTAACAACATACCCCCGCAATAGTAATACGCCTACAAAAAAATTCCCGCTCACTTTGCAGACGCGTTCAATGTGAAAACGAGCCATGAAATTGTTTTTGCATTTTAATTAATTATGCATATAAAATGACACATTTCATAGTTACCTATATGCAATGATATAATAAACTGTAGATACGTCACAAGCGTGAAATCTTGGCAACTCAAAAGTAAGGTAATTGCCTTACTTGCATTCGTTATCGAACGGACCTTCTTTGTGATCGGGCGAAAAAAGGAACAGAGTATCGTACACTATTGTAAGAATGAGTATGTTGTTTTAGTCACCGTGACTTCAAATTATCAGATTTTTACGTGATCACTTGATTATGTGATTTGTTGTCTCTTTCAATGCAATATTTGCTACACATGAAAGTCGACTAGTATGGGAATAACGCGTCTATATTATAACACTTCAATGGTTATATGGGTGTATTTTTTAGACGTAAAGAACTTTAAAATTAAATAAAACACATACGAATCTAAAAATGTTCTCAGGTTTTCACGGCCGTTCAGAATCTTTTCTGGGATATAACGACACGGAAGCACAACACACTACATCAATACATACATACACACCCTGCTTTTGACACGGTACTGCAATCCAGTACTTAACCTATTATAAACTTGGACAAACCCTGATTTCGGTGCGGTTTTGCAAGGCAATACTTAACCTTCACTTCAACACACACTCATCACATCAGCCCTGATGATGGACTCTCCAATGGGATCCGAAACGTCGGCCAGATAGGTCACATGTACACGGCAGAATATTCCAGACCACTACACGCAGGACATAAGAATCTATTGGAAAGCAAATTTTATGCCATTTGTGTTTAAATACGATTACAGCACCACGATTTTCGAAATAAATTTGCACAACTTGCAAGCGTTGTTCTGGCGTAAGTCTATTCGTGGTGAAATAGTAAAACAAACTGAGCACAAATCAGCAAATTGGCTGTCGCTGGTAAAAGACTTGCCGAATCGAACACTAAGGCCGGCGCCACACTGAACTGCGCGGATCTTATGCCGCGTCTTTTCCGTCGCGTAAAATCGGCAAAGCAAATTGGTCAACCGATCATCCGCGTAGTGTGTTTGATAAGCGCAAATTGTATGGAAAGAAATGTAGCGGCGTTCCATGTCCGAAGAGACGTGACGGAAGATCCGCGTAGTGTGGCGCCGGTCTTATGGAATAAAATTATCTTAAAGCTAATACCATGTCCATTACCACGATTTTTATGTGTTTTATTACATTTTAATGTTCTATACATCTAAAAAAAGCATTCTATACTTAGTTACGCTTAGCACATACAAATTTCTAACATCCGCCCCCCTCTATCAATTTTATTTATTTATTTATTTTATATCAACAGTTTACACCTATTACAATAAAAGAATCTTATATATATGTACTTGTACAGATAGATATTATGTTATAAATTTCACATGTATTCATTTTTAAATGATCATGTAAGCAGATCACTGACATATATATATATATATATATATATATATATATATATATCTATAGATATATATATATCTAGATGACAGTGATCTGCTTACATGATCATTTAAAAATGAATACATATGAAATTTATAACATAATATCTATCTGTACAAGTACATAAATCACAAATTAAGCAAAGACAAGAACAAAGACATTCATATATGTATTAACAAAGATTAATCAAATAAATTAACGGTAAAGTGATCGTTAAGGAGATTTCGGTAACGACTTAAGTTAATGCTGAGAATATCTGCAATTCGTGCATACTCGTTTCCTAGGATGGAAAGTCTGTTGATCGTGGAGTATTTTTGGTGAGATGCGTTGCTTTTGTTGCTGTGAAAGAATACTTGTGAACGGGTATTTCTGGCCGGTATGTGAAAAGATATGGATGATAAGAGTTCCGGAGAATCCAAGAATGAAATATTTTGTAGAGATATATGAGATCAGCAATAACGCGTCTGTCGCTAAGTTTATTTAGACCTTTAGCAATCACAGTATATTGACATATACTGTGATTGCTCTTTGTACTGTGGCTTTTAAAAAATATTTTCTCCTTTTTTATATAAGCGTTTTTTAAAGTATAATATTATTTTTCATAGCTTATATTATGTAATATATAACGTTTCTGTTACGTTTACTTTAATGGCAAACTATTTATACAAATGAACGAAATTCACTTTGAAAAATATTTGCGTTAATACGTCTATCATCAACAGAATTCGTAATATTTTATAATTAAATTGCAAAATATTGTTCTATGCACAATGTTTAAATAAATGTACAAAAAAAAATGTGACGTTATATTTCGCGACGATCCGATTCTAATAGCAGAGCCTAACTGAGTTACGACAAGGGTAGGTACAACCGAAGCAATTTCCGGCTTCATTGGTCCTTTCAAACGAAGTTTCTCTGCTCTGTTATCCGGTTCATCTGCCGTGTCTATCTCGCTGTGTGGGAGAACGTAAGGAGTGGGAAATACAATTATTCAGATCAGGTAACGGTACTAAAAATGCCCCTTCAGACACAATTAAAATTTACCGACTTATTTCAGCAGCACACTAACGATTGAAAATTTTGAACGGCTTTCGAAATGAAAACTGATTCAACCAGGTAAAAAATGCAAAAAAAACAATTAAAAATTTTACAGCTCACAATACATGGTGTCCCGAAGTCGACAAAGCGTATTTTTTACAATAGACGTTGTATTTTTAGTGACGCAACGAATACTGCTTTCACGAATACGAATGCGAATATCAAATATAACTATTCGGCGAATACGAATACGAATACGAATAATTCAATAAGGTAATAAATAATACACCACTGTTCTTTTTTTACTAAGAGATTTAATAATTATAATTTACCACCGGCAAATTTTTGTTCAAAAAGCACATTTCTTTTATCCGTTTGTGCATTCCCAGAGGTCGAAAATAAATATCACTTTTTTCACGCTATTATTAGAATTAATTTGAGATTATGTTACAAGAGTTAACACTTTTACACACAACGTAAATAAAATGGTTCGAACACTACGTATTACAAAACAAAAACTACATGAAATGAGCACTTAACCTTATTAATAACCCAACGAAACTAGATGAAAGAACTCATGTTATGCTGTGACAACTTGACAAATCCATTCATTCAATGTCAGGGGAATCCCCGATAATAGAGTGCGTAGGATACACGGTGCAGGTCAAACCGTAATTTGCGTTGCGTTCAGTTATAAATAGTTTGTTTTTAATATTCGTGATGATATTCGGCGAATACGAATATTCGTATCTGTATTCGTTGCATCACTAGCCTTTTCAAGTAAAAACATAATTTTTTAACAAAGCGCTACTTATTTACTGTGAAATTATATTTTTAAGAGTATTTAGTTTGACCTTTTCTCATTCTTCGTAATTGTTTCAAAATTGACAAGCTCGCAGTGTTCTCTTTATACAAGTCAAACGTATGTAAGGAACCAAAGGTGGAACTACAAAATATCTATTAAGTATGTAGTTCATGTCACTCGTATTTTGGTGGTCTGTGGTAAAATCTAATTTAAATTTTTAGAAATAAACGTTTTATTAAACAAAATGAACTTATTCCCGCAGCCGGAAGATGTCACCATTAAAAACAAGATGGCGATATACGTCCTTTCTAGATAATCTCTATTCTATGAGATAGACTGACCAACTGACGTTTACCGCCGAATTTCTTTCATCATCGAGGGTAACGTTTCACCCGTGTGCACGAACCTTTATGCCGAGGTCCATGAAGACAGGCGCCGCGCTGTCTGCCAGTCGCGAGACTTTATTCTGATGGCAGGATATTCAAGGCCGCTTTTCCCAAACAGGACTTTCCTAGTGTTTTCCTCTTAAAATTCTATTTCTATTTTTTAAAATTTATTTATTTATTTATATAGTAGATACATGTTTTTTAAAATAATAAATTGATTCTTTATTATAACATTTTTACAGACATTATACTCCCCATAATATGAGCCAAAGCTCGAGCTAATGGGAGGAGTATTTACAAGCTAATTTAAAGTATAAAAGAAGAACTAAAGAATAAAAGTATAAAAAGAATTAAAGTATTAAAGTATAAAGGAAGAACTATAGAATTAAAGTATAAAACAGACATGTGGACAATGTTAAATTCATCGTTGTCGAAAATCAAGGATTTGACTTCTTTCTTAAACTGTTCGTATTTTGGAATGTTCCTTTCTTGAAATTTGTTTTGCGACAACAATGTATTGTACCATTTAACTCCCAAGTATGTATAATACAATGTTGTGCCATGGTGGTTCTTAAAGATGGTATCTTTATTTGTCCCTTTTTTCTATGTCTACTACTTATACAGTCTAAGAAGTGAGATTTGTTTATAAAATATTCGTTGTAAATTTGGCATTGGGAGATTGTTTTGTATATTTTTGTGAGTGACGATACATTAAATTCTCGAAATATATTTACAGTAGGATAGTCATAAGGTTTTTTGAGAATCGTTTTAATAATTATTTTTTGCATTATGATTAATTAATGGCTGTACGGTGGACTTGTAAGCCCCTCCCCACCCAATAATACCATACCATAAGATAAAGCAGTCGAAAAATATAGACTTTAACATAATTATTTTTCTTTCCCGGGTAATGATTTTCGGTTAATTTTCCGGAAAAAGTCTAATAACGTCTTGAATCAGATTAAGCGCTTTGTTTGTACCCCATCGATACATCTCAAAGGAAACAAACGGAAATTCTCAACAGGGCTGAGGAGAATTTTAATGGGAGATATTTTGAGATCAAAGAAGAGACGGATTTTTCGTTAATCACAGTCTACATTTTACTCTTAAAAGCAAAAACATTTTGCAACAGTTTTTGGAAAACCCTTATATTATACAGGGTGTACCAGAGCTGGCAGCAGAAACTTGGCCGGTAGATTCCTGACTATGTTATGAGTCTAAAATGTTCGAGCAACCATGATCTCATATCAGTAGTTACGGAGATATGCAATATCAAAGTTTGCATTTTTTTCCAATATTTCTGACTTATTTTTTTTTTCAAAAAGTTAAACTATCATTACAGTAACTTGTGTAAATTATGAGAAATTCATTCGCTTTATTACAAGTCGAATAAAATGATAAAAACCTTGCAAAAATTGAAAAAAGTTTTTTTACAAGGTTTTTGTCATTTTATTTAAGTTGTGTTGAAGAGAATGAATTTTTCATAATCGATATAAGTTGCTGTAATGATACTTCAACTTTTTGCAAAAAGTAAGTCAGAAATATTGAAAAAAATGCCAACTTTGATATTGCCTATCTCCATAACTATTGATATTAGGCCATGGTTGCTCGAACATTTTAGACTCATAACATAGGCGGGAATCTACCGGCCAAACTTCTGCTGCTAGCTCTGGTACACCCTGTATATAGGTACATAAATATTTTTGTATAGAGTTTTCTGAGTCGTTTTGGCATGTGTTTCCGGTCTATTATTGTGACTGAAATTACGGATGCGATGCAAGTATCTACACATTGACTTTTCAATACCATGTCGAATGTAAGGTCGGTGTTTGCGTGAGTTAAGAACTGGTTTGCAATACCGTGTCGAAATCAGGCAACGCCGGCGTACATAGGATGTCTCGTAGCTACTAGCAAAAAACTTCATGGGATGTTCTTCCTCTTCATTCAATTTTGACTAGAAAATATTCTTTACAGTTTGAGTGACATGTCAACGGTTAAGGAGATACATAGGATGTCTCATAGCTACTAGCAAAAACTTCATGGGAGTCCTCTTCATTCAATTTCGACTAGAAAATATTCTCTACAGTTTGAGTGACATGTCAACGGTTAAGGAGATATCAAGGTTTACATTTTTTTTCAATATTTCTGACCCATCTTCTGTAAAACGTATCATGGAAGTAACTTATATCAAACATAAAAAATTCATTCGCTTTCGTACCAGCCAAATAAAATGATTAAAACCTTGCAAAATAAATCTGGTTCAAAATTTTATTTGTCTTTTATTAAAGTGAACGTTAATATTTCATCCATAGTGTAAAGAATATTTTCTATTCAAAATTTAACGAAGTTTTTGCTACGTGCAAGGGTTGGGAGTGTGCGTGCGAACATATATTATAAGTGCACCTTAGATAGTGCCTTAAGTGCATAGTAAGGTAAGATAGAAAGTGCCTAGAAAAACCTTAGATAGGGGTTAGTTGTGAATAATATATTTGAACTAGCAGTTCGTACCCGGCGTGGCACGGGTTAAGGGTTAAGTTAAAAATAAATTGGGGGGGGGGGGAAATATTCCATTGTTTGCAAAGTCTCTAATTAAAACAATGTTTCCATTTAATCAAGGCTAGGATGGATAAGGATGTCTAGGGAAGATATGTGGCATATTTTTTCCGTCGCGAATATGTATGAAAAATTTGGGTCCAATCGGTGAAGGGGAGAATATCTGGGGGAGGGGATGGGTTAGAGAGGGAAGGGGAAATTTCGACTGGTCCTTTTGAATACAAATTGGCAAATTTTGAGTCCGATCTGTCAAAGGGTACAGATTTGCATCGAAAATATATCTGGGGAAGGGGTAAAATAATAGGGAAAAATGTTGCGTATGTTACCCGCCGGGTTCTAAAGCATAAGTATGCAAAATTTGAATCGAATCGGATAAACGGTGTAGATTTGTATAGATAACAAACAGACAGACAGGTGACTCCCTAAGGTGTGCGGGCGTGCGGCCGTGCACCTTAGGGGGTGTTTGGTTGTGAATAATACATTTGAATAGAAAAATAAAAATTATATTCGGAATTAAATTCGTCCAGGGGGTAGGCCGCGGCACCCAGGGCACCCCCCCGAACGAATGAAACACGCGACCCGGTCTTCCCTGCCGGAAGGGCGACAGGTCCACTGGGCCCGGCGGGTCCCGCTCGGGGCCGCTCGGGCCCGCCCGGCAGCCGAGCGCAGCAGCGGGTTGCCATGGCGACTGCCGGAGATATTGATCTGCCCCACCCCGCCCGGCCGGTAACCCTGAACTCTGCCCAGCGCCGAGCCGCGCGGGCCCGTCAGCCATCTTGGGATGTGTGTCACCGCCTTTCGGATAAATCAGAACTCACGTTTATTTTCGCGTCGAAACAAAAGATCCTGGACTCGAGTGGAGTACCACTTATCGTAATTTAAATCCACAATTATTATTGATGTGTGACATCTTTCCTCTCGCTTTCCTGCAATCGCGGCAGTGATTTAGTGAAAATGGACGGAAATGCGTGGCAGGAAATAAGACGCGCGCAATTTCATTTGAGCGCGCGCGATGGAAAAAAAATCGTCGTTTATAAACAAATCAATGTCCAGCAAGTGCCATCGCAGCGAGGACGCACACTCGCAACGGCCGACGCTTCTGATTTTGTATATATGCTACGTGGCTGATGTCAAGCGTGACGTTCGAAGATATGACGGCGAGGGCTTCCACTGTATCCGAGAAGCCCCGCTGGAGTGAGATAGTTTTGTTCTGCGGGCGCGTGCTTATATAGTGATTCAGAACAAAAATATCGAGGGTGTTATGATTTCCTCTTTACTCGGCCGCGCGTGTGGGTATTTAGTCTGGTCAGCATGTGAGTTCATCCGCTCTTCATGCCCTCTAGCAATTCTCGCCTTTGTACTCGGTCATTGGTTCGGCTTACATCGTCGCCTGTTTGCCTTGCTCAGCGATTTTGTCTCAACCTCTGTATCGAGGGCGACGGCCTGCCGTCTCGATTTCAGCATCTGTGGTAACTCCTTACACGGGTGTCTGTGTGTATGTGTCTCGGGCCACCACATATGTGGTCTGATAACATAGTCCAGCAAGCAGGAAGAGCCTGGATGTGAGGGGGAGAAACAGAGATGGGTGGAGAAAAATGAAAAAGGTCTACATGCAGCAGTGGAGGGAAGAAGGCTGAGGAAGAATAAGAAGAAGAATAACGTACATGTTATATATCAAACAGATTGAAATTTACGATTTTACTTTAAATTCTTATTTTTATTGTGCCCTATCCGTTCAGCTGTCAACCATCATCACTTTATATACTTTGTTCCGGTATAATTTTAGAATATACTGGCCATGATGTGCTCCTTCTTTCAGGGCGCCGACATCCGGCAACCTCTCCCTGCATTATGAGATGCAAGATCTTGTACTTTTCTGGATGTCTCATCACATGTCTGAGGTATTGAAGTTTTCGGATTTTTGTTGTTTTATTAAAGAGTTAAGGTTGTTATTACGGTCGTTAGACATATTTAACTGTAATTTCGGATATTTTATACGCACCGTGTGTATTACCGAGAAGCGAATCTCGACGTTTCGTTGGATATTTATCCAACGTCATCAGGAGGACGACCTTTGGTGGAGGTGGAGGTCGGACTGATTATGTGTTGCTTTCTAGGGCGTAAATTGTATGCACTTTGTTGTGGAGTGTTCTTTTCTTCTGCAATAGAGGTCGCCAGTGTGCAATATGTACTAGTTACGTCTCCGGAGAGAAGTCGCAGTAAAATTCGCCGACGTAACTAGTACATATTGCACACTGGCGACCTCTATTGTAGAAGGAGAGAACACTCCACAACAAAGTGCATACAATTTACGCCATAGAAAGCAGCACCATTAATCAGTCCGACCTCCACCTCCACCAAAGGTCGCCCTCCTGATGACGTTGGATAAATATCCAACGAAACGTCGAGATTCGCTTTTCGGTAATACATACGGTGCGTATAAAATATCCGAAATTTTTATTGTTTTCTTTACTTATTATTCTTTATTCATCGGATCCATAACATCTTCATTCGTAACTTTGTCCATCCAGGTTATTTTGAATATTCTTCTGTAGATCCACGTCTCGGAAGCTTCAAGTCGCTTTATTGATTCATCATTAAGCGTCCATGCTTTCGTTTCTTAAAATTATGTTAAGAAGACGTAACATCTGACCATTCGCATTCGTAATCAAAGCTTGAGACCAAGTCTGCAGAACATCTTTTTCATGCGAATAAAGGTTGCACGAACTTGCTCTATGCGGCATTTGATTTCAAACTAAGGATCGCAAAAATATATAGTAGTACTTATATGAAAAAAGAACAACTCGGTCGAGTTACACTTGTACCAGTCCCTCAAGTTACGCAGCCATGAGATGCGGCGTCTTCCTACGCTTCTTTTCCCACTTATTTTCTCCTGAATGATGAGTTGGTTAATACTATAATTTGGTCCTCTCATAACATGTCCGAGATATTCAAGCTTTCTTATCTTAATGGTCCGCCGTCCTTTTTCCATACGCCGGAGGATTTCAAAATTCGTAACTCTATCCACCTAGGAAGCTTTCAGTATTCGTCTGTAGAGCCACATCTAAAAGCCTTAAAATTACGCATTAATTCTTGGTTTAGTGTCCATTCCTCCACCCCATATAAGAGAGTGGTGAAAATATAACATCGAAAATAATGATAAATTCCTTTACATTGACTATATTTTGTATTATCTTTGGTAGGTTGTCGAAGTTTTTGTTCTTTGTACATTAAACAAGTATTTTTATTTTTCTTCTGTGGTCTCAAACCGTCGTTACTATGTAACATGAATGAAAATCCTTATTTAATTTCATTCTGTTATTGAAGTATTCGAGCAATATAATTGATATCTCATTTTGAATATTTATATCAAAACATTATATTTTATTCTCCGATATTCATTTTAGTTCTTTCAACATTTTTGTTCTTCTATCACAATTTCAATATAGGTAATACGCATTGTTTTATTTTGCACTATTTTTAGTTCTTAAGCATTCCTTCATAATATTCCTTAATATTATTTTATTACTAATATACTTGTATTTTACAATTTACAGAGCATTAACAATTTGAAGACAAATACAAACAGAGAAAATACATTGCAATAAAGTAGTAGTAAAGTAGTAATAAAGTAGTTGTCAAACACATTATAAAAGCTAATTGCGTGTGTTAAATAGTTAACTATGAAATAATAAAAAAATGTAAAATTAGGAAAGCATAATGCAAACAAGCATTATGCATACAGCAATATAAAACGTATCCAGGAACATTGAAAAAAATCATAAATTAAACACAGAAATAATAAGCAGAGCATGATACGTATGAAATATATTGGTATCCAAGAACGTAGAAATAAAGCATAAAATTTTCGTTAAAATAATATTTTTATTGAATAATAAAACTGACATCGTAAAACTAATGAGTGATTATTGTATTGTCATCCGGAATACGTCTCTATGCCAAATTTTAGAGCGATTGTTGGTCATGAAGCGGCTCAAATATTGATTATAAGATTCATACCTGTCCTTGACAGATAGACTTGTCAAGTTAAATAAAAGTGTGTAGAAATACAGCAATATTTTTTCAGTGAAATACCTGCAAATAAAAATAGAAGTAACAAAGAAGTAAAGCATGGAATAAACGCAAAAATATTAAGCAAAGCGTAACACGTTTTAAAATCCATGATACACGCGGGGCGGAGCGCAAGCGATGAAAGCGACACTGTGATTGTAAGTACCTACCAGTGGCGTGCAGTGGGTATAAACTTAGGTTATGCTGTGACCGACTATGTATTTGTATATACCTATATTAGAAATATATATATATACGCATATACCTATAAGGGTATATACATTTAAAAAAAAACTATATATAATTAACTATTTGAGTACCTTCAATCCACAAAAATAACTGCACTATAAAAGAAGTATTGTAAACAATATTTCCTAAATAAATAAATATTTTATATAGGTATAGCTAATACGGCAAAAAATTCCAATATATTTCGAAGACGATTTATATATTATTAAATCGGGAACAATACTAATTTCAGATATACGTTTCTTTTCACAAAAATAAATCAAACATTTTATGATATCATTATAATAAAACAGATGACAGATGATATTTGTCGTATTCGTATTATCATAGAAAATACATAAAATTTACACCGAAAGTTTTGGGTGGAATTTGTAAAAAATAACATTTCTGCATGACTTGCACCTGGAATAGGACCTTTCAAAGAAGGACGCTACTACACAAAACTCGCAGCATTAAAAATACACGTTTTTTTTCTCGACTTGACTATATCTGTGGAACAAATTGGTAGGCGAAATAAATGAAGAATTGACATGAAGTTAAGCGCAGAAAAGTCGGAAATAAAACTTCTAGCCGCAGGACGAATTACGGCTAAAATTTTAAATCAACTTTTTTTAAGATAAGGATTATTTAATTAATATTTGTTTCTCAGAATCTTTACTAATGCACAGCTTTTCTGCTTGTATGCGCTGCACGCCACTGGTACCTACGTATGGTCAAGAAAGCGGGTGGAGCAGGTATATTTCACACGTGGTCTTACGTTAAACGAGGTTACAGATTTTTTTTGTTTAATCAAAATTCATTTTATAAAAATCAAACGAATAAGGATTACCAGAGCACACCATTCAGTTCGTGGAACGAAATCGCTCTGCACTGTGAAGCCAATCACGAAGCAAACCCAAAAATAATGTAGAATTATATTTGCAAGACAACGACGATAAAAAATCATAAAGACAAATTATTTGTGTAATTTTAAGTATATTTTTTTGCATGATAATGCAAATCATTTCAAGTATTTCAAGTTGCCCGGTCTCTGAGATCCTAAACACTATTCCACAAAAAGGTCTACAACACCAACACAGGTTATTTCTCCCCTTTACCTAGAATGCTAAACCAGTACAACGAGGTCACGTCATGTAACCCCAACATCGACATATTTCACATGACACAACCTCAGTTTAAGAGAGAAATTATATCGCTCCTGACCGAAAATAGTTTGAGCGTGTAAGACGGATTCTTCGGAAATCAACTTAAACAAACATTTTATAGCCACAAAGCGCGGGTACACATTTTCTGACTTAAGGTACAGATACACATGCTTCTTTACTGGCATGCTAATGAGCATGCCACTAATAAGCATGCCCTAACAACTGTACACACTTGCTCATTACTGGCATGCTTATTAGTGGCATGCTCATAAATAAGCATGCCCAAAGCTAACAATCAAACACACATGCTTATTAGTGGCATGCTCTTGTCATAGAATAGAGACGCTCTTGTTCAAAATGGAAACTTTGCAAACTGAAATAGAAAATTCAAGTGAACCAATAAATCAAAAAAGTTCCCGAGTTTCCATCCGCACATTTTTGATTTTAGTTTGCCTATTAATAAAGTTTCGTAAACATTATTTCTCACTATATTATTTTTACACAACGGTGACCGAGTATTCCACAGACATTCGTGATTCCTATAATAAGTCACGAAAAGTAATGTTTTATCATCTCCCCAACGCGCCATATTTGTTTTATCTGTCGCGGACTGAGAAGATCGCATTGATAATACTAGCCGCGAAGCCCGCGAATGACATAAGCATGCTCATAAATAAGCAAGTCTGTTCACACATGCTCCAAAGATACCCCTTCTCTATGGTGAATGACAGTGGGATGCTCATTTCTAGCAATGTGCCTACACACATGCCACTAATAAGCATGCCACTGTCAAAGTCGATACTGCGCATGCTCACGTGCAACTAAAGAAGCATGTGTATCAGACGCCTTAGTTGACCTGGGAGCCTACATGCCTATTATGTCGTGCGGAGAATGTGAACTTCGTTCATCTTGTAATCACTTACTGTAGTATACTTATATTGTTTAATGTAGTAATGTTTTAATTTAATGTATTATCGTAAATTGTAACTGTACTAATCACCTTGTCCTAAATGACAATCCATTAGGGTCATTCTGACCTGTCGATAGTCTTGAAATTAAAAAATTAAAAAATAAAAATAAATAAAAACACATACGATAATTTATAATTATATATAAATATATCACTTGTCTAAGACCACTTATGAGTTAAGGACTACACGACTAGTTTCGATAACTACAGTTGTTGTCATCAACGGGTGATTGTATATAGTTTATATAATCACCCGTTGATAACAACTGTAGTTGTCGAAACTAGTCGTGTAGTCATAAACTTATAAGAGGTCTTAGACAAGTGATATATTTATATATAATTATAACATGTCATTCCACAAAGTTAACGCCAATTCAATAAATAATACGACAATTTACATCGTTAATAATTATTATAATACGCAACACATTGATATTTTAACGGCTCTCATCGTAAACCGTCGTATATGAGTCATATGTAAAATATTTAACGTCAATTTTTGTTCGGTATTCGGAAATATCTGCGCAATGATCGTTGTGATTTTGATACAGGTTACCTGTAAATATTATACCAACATAATTTATTAAATATTAAAATTGAAAATCTCTAAATTACTCTCCTCGATAGTTGAAATTGTCGATATACTCGTATGTGTAAGTATACTATAAGAATCAACATTAAAATATTTTTTATCCGTTAGCAATATTTACAAGTGGCGTGGTAACAGGTGACTAGACTTTTGAAATAACGCGTGCATTTATTCGGCTTGCATTACTAAAAGTGTGACCCACGTACAAACGGCGAGAATTATTTTGATGTTGATTCCCAAAAATGCACGGTTATCCTGGTTGACTTTTTGAAATAGATTAGACGGATTGGAAATTAATGATATAATCGGCAATATTTTTTTGGTTGTAAGTGTCACACATGGCCACAGCTGTCCGCAAGGCCTAGTAGCAGCAATCAGCGAAAGTCGATTGCTTTCTGTTAATTGTATAAACAGTTGTATTTATTTTTGGCTTACTATTTCAGCTGAAACAATAATTTTATTGGGGTTTTCTTTCGTGGACCTGTTTTGGTTGTAGCTTGCGTCGTAACTAGAGAATGCAATCCCGATCCCGCGAGATCTCGAGGCATTTTACGAGATCAACTCGAACCGAAAAATCGGACGAGATTATCGGGATAATCGGGATTGATAAGAATTTTTTATGTTTTGTATGTTTAATTGTATATGTCTATAGAGCTTTTAGTAAGTACTTAAAACTTATGTTCATGTCACATTCAAATAATGAAAATAGCTTTGAATAATATTTGTGTATTTTATCAACTTAATATAGTAATAAAAACTACTACTAGTTAGTAGTTTTTACTCTACTACATTGATTGATTGATGCTTGGGAAAACGGCTACAAAAACTTAAAAAGCCTAAAAATGCAGGGCATTGTCATAAATTGCTCTTAGCTCTATAAACAAAAAAAAAACACAAAAGTATTAAAGTATTGTAGGGATCCCGCGGGATTGGAAATTCTAATTTCGAAGGATCCCGAAAGGGCAATCCCGACCGGGATTGCATTCGCTAGTCGTAACCAACTCATTAACCCCACTAGTCACTTCACTAGCCGTCGTCGAACTATAATACCATTATTTTTATACATTATTTTACTACACATTATTTTATACTTTTTATGCATTATATTTTGAATAAAAAAGTATTTAAGAAAATAACCGTTTCCAAATATTTTAAGCTCTTCTTTAAAACTGGGATCTCACAAAGTTCAAAAGGGGTAACTATTTTTCCAAATAATATAAAATATTTGTATGAAAATTTGTTGTTAAGAAATTCAAAATAATTATTTGCATGAAGAAAATCTTGCATTTAATTCTTACACAAAATTATAAACTTAAATGACAATTTGATACCACAGTCCTTTAAGAGGGAAGCAAAAATGGCAGTGCACTGGATAAGCATGTGAAAGATACTGGGCCGCTCATTTTTATTTATTTCAAAAAAATTTGGAGACGCCTGATAACGGAAAAAACGATATATATATGTATATTATATGTAAATGATACGAAATTTTCTAACGAATATTTTGTCGGAGAATTTATTTTATACTACATTCACATTGAGTTATGCATTTATTTCGAGATGCGAAGTTCCTCTCATTATCAGGCGATAACCGAGCCAAATAAATTTTTACGTCAAACTATTCGCGTATACTATACTTTTAACTTTTTGTGGGGGCTATTTGCGGTCGTTATCTATGGAAAGCAGGAGTGATGTATTATGGAACATGATGTTATTATTTAGTCTTTTCTTAGAATGTACCTAAACACATCCATCTAATAGTGTTAATACAATTAAAATTATGGACAAAAATAATGTCCACGAGGTTAAGTTATGTTAGGTTAGGTTAGGTTAGGTTAGGTTAGGTTAGGTTAGGTTAGGTTAGGTTAGGTTAGGTTAGGTTAGGTTAGGTTAGGTTAGGTTAGGTTAGGTGCTTTTGTCGCAGTAAACTTGGCATATTGCATCCATTCATACCTCTTTATTGAAAAAAATCTAATCCAAGTGAAATTTCTTTATGTCAGAATACAAAAAGGTTATCTTTACCTCAAAGGTTATAAATCACAATACAAATCATAATACACAACACAATAAAAGGTTGATCGAATGTGTAATCTTAATAATGAACATATATCGGTAAATGAATTGGATGTATGTATAGAAAAACAAAATTTATTACACGATACTTTTTTATAAAATTAAGTTTTCAATATTATATTTGCAATAGTGTATAAGTGCTATTTATGTATTTATAGATATCGCTAGAAAAGCCTAAATATACGCAACAATCCATGCTTGTTATAAGCGGTATATGATATTATTAATATTTTTAATATTTAAAGCACTATACATACTGGTAGTGGTTTATACAAATTTAAATAACACTTTGTTAGTGGTATATGAGATAAGAAGTATGAAATTAGGCGCATAATCAGAGAAGTGGATATCGTGGATCGTGTGGCGAGGTTAAAATGTCAATAGGCAGAGTAGTGAGGGCAGACCAACCGCTAGCGCAGGACCGTTTTATAAGCAAAAACTCCTATATTGCTCCTACTTATTCGCCGTCAGGTTGGCATTTTTTAACGCTAAAGGTTGCCCCCATTGTCCCGGAGATCACTTCTTTATTTGTTAAAAAAAAATAGACCACATACATATTTAAATACAGTAGGCTTAAAACAGTGTATAAACACAAAATATATAGGATACAAAGAATACACAGAATTCTCGGGATTATAAGGGTAGAGAGCAAACAGGCCGGGACGTTTGAGGGAATAAGAAAAAGAACACTCCCTTTTGGCTTAAACAGACAATACAAAAATAAGTATCTACACAAAAACTTGGCAATGGGCAGAGCAAGTTTCAGTGCAGGATGGAACAAGATGGACTCATTGGAGGCCTTGGAAGAAAAAAAGAAGCGTCGGTTAACCTCAAAAGAGATGGACCGACGATATAGCCGCTGTGGAGGGAAGAAATGGCTACAAGAAGCCAACAACAGAGAAGGATGGAAGGGTATAGAAGAAGAAGATTGCGTGTTCCGTCTCGCATAACTAGAAGGCATGCAGGTTTTGCCGTGGAAACTGTAGCTACTAACTATTTCTTTAATTCCCCACTGCAAAGGCTTCCTAGACTAGCAAACAGATACGAGCAATTGGACGTCTTTGCCGATAACTGTATATTATTCAAACATAGGTATATTAAAAGGTGTATTGAAAGATTACTAGTATTTGTCGAATTGGACTTAAATAATTCATTTGTATTTGTATGTATATTTTTTATTATATTATGATTTTCAAAGCTTGTGCTATACCTTTTCACTCTACATTATTACTTTTTTTGGTTTTTATTTTCCTATTATATAATGTTTTTCTTATGCTTCTGCTTTTTATATGCTTGCTTATTACTTTATATTATATTTTTCTTTCCACTTTTTGTCATTATTATGTTAACATGTTATTTTTCTTTCTTTAAACTATATATTCTGTTAATGTACTCTTTACCTGTCTGTTGTAAAAGCCCTATAAGGCGTTAATTAATAAAATAAAATAAAAATAAATCACCATTTTTATTATGTTACTGAATGCTCTTATATAATAATTGTTCTTCTTCTGCATTCGTGTATAATGCTATATATTTATTTCGTTTTACTTCTATGTTTCTAGTTACTTCTATTTTTATGTGTAAGCACTATGCTTAGCTCAATACTTCGCCATTAATTTAATATCCAATTTGTTGATTTTTTATTTTTCTATGTTTTGTTTGTATGTTATCTCTATATTTCGGGATTACCATAATAACGCTTATTTAATTATGTATAGTGATTTGTTATCTTTTATATTTATGATACACGAATGGTGTATTTTTGATTATTGCTTAGATATCTATCAAACAAAGGCAATGATAAATGAAAATGAAAATTTTCCAATTGGATTTCAAAGGTTTTTATTTTTTATTTCACTTGTATTAAAGGGAATTTTTAATATTCGATATAAATTACTTTCAAGGAAGTCTCACGTTCTGCCAAAGAAAAGTCGGAAATATTAAAAAAACAATTCAAACTTTGGTGTCGCTTATCTCCTAACCTCTTGACATTTCACCCATAATGTCAAAAAATATTTTCTATTCAAAATTGAATGACGAATACTCCCCCAAACTGTTAACCGTGCCACAAAACACCCTGTGTACATTTTTATATACAGTCTATAATAGCATAACCTAAGTCTATACCTACTGCACGCCACTGATATTATAGAGTTAAGGTACAGATACACATGCCACTTAGTGGCATGCCACTTAGTGGCATGCCACTTAGTGGCATGCTCATAAATCAACCGGCGGTTGTATGGCTAGTGGCATGCTCATTACTAGCAATGTGCGTACACACATGCCACTAATGAGCAAGGCCTAGAGAAGGTCGATACTGCGCATGCTCACGTGCCACTAAATAAGCATGTGTATCTGAGGCCATATTGTTATCCAGTGTTTTTGCACACTGGAAAATGTAACGAATCCGCGTGACGGTGACCTTCGGCCGTTTGAATTTCCTCACCATTAAAACATCTACGACCCGAATATTATTTCCGATCCGAAGTGATTGCTAGGCCAGTTTAATACTACGGCACCATTTATTTCAACAGAGTTATAGACACTCCCGAGAGAGGCAACAATAATGTGGACCCTACATCATCCGGGAAACGTGTGGGAGGGGTAGGTCGGGAGGGGGACTGGGGGAGTGGTGGGGGACGGAGGGGGAATCCAAAATATATATCTAACGTCAGCCAGAGAGCATCAACTCGGAAACCCGGGAAGCAGAGATGAATGCGTGTAGCCAGAATGATCGCGTTTTGCAGGCAGGTACGTTTAATCTTGGTTTTCAATTCTAACAAATTTTCAGCCCCTAAAATTGTGTGTAGGTTAGGTTTTACGCACTTGGATCAGGGTATGTAACAGCCTGCTACAAAAATATGTAATAATTAAATGGCCCAAGTGATTACGTTGCGCAATGTAACGTTCACCGATTCCACCCAAGATCGCGCTCACACATTTAGCACATTAGCCCTTATTCCAAAAATAGTAACTTGGGATCTTAAGATCTTTATCCCAACACTTAATAGACGAGAATAAAAATAAAATAAACGAGACGTGGTCGATGTCGATGTCGGTGATCGGTGCTCGTCGTACTTTTGTAAATAAGGAGATTTGAAATAAAGTAAATACCTTTATTTGAGGTGTCCGATGTCTGCAATGCCTTTAGAAAAGGGATTAATTTCTCCAGTGCCTTCTTATCCGGGCGGTCGGATCTTACAGAGTTTCGCTCTGCCGCAAACCTAACCTCACAATTCTCACGTTTCGACTAAAATTACATGAAATAAGTACTAATGCTATATTTAAAGCTTACAGAAAAAGTATTATTTCATGACGCTATCAAACCAATATTCGACACGCAAAAGAGAATATTAAAAAAATAGGATAAGGGCAAAGCTTTGTATTAAATGTTAGACAACAGTTTGTACTAGACAGATTGAAGTATTATTTCAATGAATGTACTCAAAAATTTAATAACTATGATGGTAGATCCAGACATAAAATAATAAAAGGGCCCAAAATTACTAAAACAAAGTACTGTAGAAGTCCCTTATATTAAATACTTCAATCTATTACCCACCGAACCAAAAATTGTAACCGAAGTAAACAGGCAAAACAAAAAATGAAAAAAAAAATGGATAATCGAAACACAAGAACATCTGATATCCTTATAAATGTATATTGTAATCATCATACAATTATCATTCGAGTCACTATTTTGAAAGATAGGTATTAATATTAGTCAGTAGTTACTAATTTATATAGTTTTATTGAGTTTAAAATGCGTGAAAATCATTACACATGTCTAACTTCTCATCTCCCGAACCTATGTATGTAATATATATTATATTTTGTATATTTTCTTTTGAGATTTAATAAATAAATAAATAAAAAATAAAAAATATGCACTCACTAATTTCTTCTTCCACAGCGTCCTGATATAAAATTATGGCAAAATTGTCATTGTCGAGTTGGACCATAGAAAAGAGGAATATCGTATTTATATTTTGACGGATAACCGTCATGTACTTCTTTCTCCCTCTGACCACACCACCGACGTGTACCTACGTCTCGTTTATTTTTTATTTTTAATCTCGACTATATAATAAGTGTTGGGATTAAGATCTTAATATCCCAATATTGCTATTTTCGGAATACGGCTGATTGGTCGTACACACCCGTGAAAAATCACGGGACATAATCATTAACTGTTCGAAGAATATTTTTTCTTCTTCTGTATGAAGGCTTGAACTTTGTGGTGACATTATTATTAAAATAAAACACAAAGCACTTTGTTTTCACCACTATATTAGATTAAAAAATCTACATGTTTCGAGAACAATGTTCTCTTCATCAGGATTATTGTGTACTAATCTTAAAAGTTGAAACAAGCAAATATGTTACGGTGAAGGAGCGGTTGAGGGGGTTGGTGAGGGGAGGGGGGGGTTCGAGGTGTTGATTATTATGGGTCATTTGGAATGTTAAGTGGAAAAATATTCAAAATAGGATTATGCAAAAATTTCGTCTGTGTATTTATTATATTAGACTTAATATTAACATTTTTCCTAATTTCGAGTATTTCTAAATTATTTATTTGAGGTATCTTATAGTTGAAATGTAAAAATTTTAAGCCTGTGTTAATATCAAATGTATGGTTAAATTCTATTAGATGTTTTGCGAAATCAGAATCATAATACGTTGGTCGGTATTCTCAGCGGCGATCATTCGACCCGACGTTGAATAGCTGTGATGTGACTGTGACGATATATTTATCATTTCATCTAAAATTATATTTAGTGTTACTTTTTGGTCAGTTTGTAGAATTTTACATACACGGAATAATTAAATGTAATTATCCCTATACAGATGTCCCGTATCTCGACGTCAAGCCGAAATCGGGTGATAGGCCAAGTCATAATAGTTATTAGAAAAATATTTAAAAAAATCTAAGTCATGTGTTTTTAAAATTATAAGCATTTAAAAAAAATCAATAAAAATCTACACCCTGTGACGGTCTTTTCACTCCTGTTGCTACAAATCTTTATTTTTCTTCATTTTTTTTATTATTTTGTAATCCTGAATAATGCTTCTGTAAACTTATGTCTAAAATTCAAAGCCAACTGCTCCAGCTTGGAAGAAAATGTTACTTTTTGACCAAACCAAGTATTTAAAATCAATACTTTGCCTAGTTTTTACTAAGTGTTTTTTATTTTTTTAAATATTTTTCTGATAACTATTATGACTCGGCCTGTAACCCGATTTCGGCTTGACGTCGAGATACGGGACACTTAGTTCTATTATCCCCAATAATAATAATTTTGTTCTATTATTAGATTACTTTAGTTAGTTTTATTATTCCCAATAATAATAATTTTGTTCTATTATTAGATTATTTTAGTTAGTTTTATTATTCCCAATAATAATAATTTTGTTCCAATATTAGATTACTTTAGTTAGTTCTATTATCCCCAATAATAATAATTACGAATATCCGTCCGTAACTCCCTATCCAATAGCTGATCTCATTTAGTTTTCAGAATTAGTATGATTTAAGAAAGTTATTCAATAAAATGAAAACATTGACTTTATTACTTTTTTAAAAAATACTCTGAATTAGATTTTATAAACATACGCATTTAGTTTAATGAAAATTAAAACTAATAAGTGCATCCATTTCTATATCGCATATGTCATTGGTATTGACCTTTAATTAATCATTAATCAAAATATATAATTCTCTGTGTAACAATATCCGCCACTAACGCTACCAGACAGGTCCTATAATAATGAGGTATTACAACCAAAAAAGCATCTAATAATGTCCTTCACTAGTAATGTTATCAAGACGCCACGCTACTCTAGATAACACTGTTCTCACAGCGTTAACTGGCGGCCGAAATATATATCGTAAAAGTAAGTCATTTTGTCGGATTATAGCTAGTCTACTACACGTATTAGGAATCTCAATTGTAACTGTTTAACTCTTGATTTTATGAATAAAGAGTTTCTGGTGGATTGGACAGTGAATGGTTTTGCAGCCAGAACCTTGCGGCGTTCGCCCTTTATACGCCGCACGGGGATGGCTTTAGTAAAAAAAAATGTCAATCTGGTGACGCAAGAGTAGGGCCGATATGGGAGCCGTCGGCTCATAGAACGGCCCTGGGAAAGTGGTGGGTCCCCATTCATTCTTGATTCATCATGTGGCGGATCCCACCACACGGGCGGCATCTGGCGTTCAGGGGGACCAACGGACCTACAGGCGGCGGGCGGCAAGACCACCACTCCCGTTCCGCCTGCTCGACCGCCAATACCGCTAGACCCGGGTAACGCGTCGCGACTTCTCGAATTGTTACACGATCGACGTTTAGACCCGCGCGTACAGATATATACTAACTTCAATCGAGTCCGCGTTTACAGCAACCTCTTTAACTAACCATATATTAGCATCATCCAACTTACCTTTGTAACTATCTTGAATAAACTCCTTGTAAATTGTACATATGACACAAGAGTGCTTCATTCCGTAGAAGTTAGCTACCCGCAACGGCTCCCGCAGTCCTGAGCCAGAGGAGCTGCCAAAAGTATGTACAAATCCGATATATACCCTGTTTGCAGCCTCAGAGTGCGAACGAGATGGGGACCTTATAGGCTTTCCCCATAATCGTAATAAATTCTATTTGATTCATCTGATTTTCCAGAATATTCCCCCTGCGTGAGATGAGCGCATTTTTTATTTTTATTTTCCTCCTTTATTATTTCGGATTATGCAAAACGTATAATGATACCCTCTCCTTATGAAAACCCTTTTTGGCCATTAAGCCCCCCCACCCGCATTCCGAGTTTTGCGTTCAGATTTATTTATTTTCCTTCCCGACTGTCAACAAGAAGGGGTAGCACGCTCATCCCCTAATCTGCGTTTTTCGCAGCAAAAAACTGCGGAAATATTCAGTATTCGATTTTTATCCCTAATATTCCGCCCACATCGGATGAAACTTAAAATATTTGGGACTTCTGAAAGTACAGGGGGGACCAAGAAAATGTTTACGTATTTTAACGACGTGCTTGTTGGTTAAGTGGTTAAGACGCTCGTCTGGTAATCCGCTTTGCCTGTCCGACCCTCATTTTAAGAGATCAGCAAGTTAGTTCTATTTTACTGACACAAGCGTTAGGCTAACTTTGGAAATAAAGGTTGTATTTTTTAGAAGTATAGAACTTAAAAGTGAAAAAAGACACATAAAAAACTAACCCATAAAAAACAAGTTTTTATTGTACTTCCTTTCTTTGTAAAATATAGCAACAATTAAAGAGGAATTAAAACATCCTAACATAACACTAAACTTACAGGAATTTAATATATTTCTAAAATGTTAGATGTTTTGAGCTTTGATAAGACACTTCATGCTTTTAAGATTAAATTCTAAAAACATTTGTCAGTCAATTTAATCAAGATTTTGTTAGATTTGTGATTTGTGAATTTTGCTGTCATCTGTAAACCAATTGTCATAAATTTTCGAAATTCGTAGTGAAGTATCTATTATGTATACCGACGGAGTAATTCACATTTTAAATATTCCGTGACGTCGTCAGGCCGCTGTTGGTAGTAATGAAAAATTTGTATTGTTTCCAATTTTTAAAAACCATTAAAATTTCAAAAAATCCATAATTATACTATAATTATAATTTATTTAACGAAAATTTGATAGATCATTTTGATCGTCGCCACGAGTCTGCTTGCTAAGTTTCAGCTTTATTGGATCACGGGAAAAGGGTTAAAAATCGATCCAAAGTTTTTTCGTCAGACAGACAGACAACCAGACGCCACGAGTTAAAATAAAGGGAGTAAAAATCATAAAACATATCACATAAGATAAATATTTTATTCCATTGGTGTTTACATATAATTATGAGATCATGCTTTTTTAAATAAATTTGCATAATAAGCATGCCTTGTTCTGGCTATAGTCTATTCATAGTGAAATGGCAAATCAGCTGGCTGTCAGATTGGCTGTCGCTGGAAAAATGTTGCCAATTCGAAAAACACCCTACATTAAAACGCTAATGGCATAAAATTATCATTACAATAAAGACACAATAACTTCGCCGTTGTTTTTTTCTTTAATTTTAAAGTTGTACACTTTTGAAAAAACAACCTGTAGTAAGAATATTGATATGAAACGTATTCCGTGTTGAATCGAACGATAGCAATCTTTGTCACTACGTTATTTTAGATTTCGCTGATCACACGGGTGCTAGCGTCATCGCTTGACAGGCAGGATTCTTTAGCGGCTTATACAGACGTAAATGGTACATGCGCCTACCATCGGAAAAATACCGCTAGTCCGGTGGAAAACAGTAGCGACAATGTTTTGTCCGGTTTCCTAACCAATTTGTATCGAGAATGCTTTGCGTGCATACCTCTATATATTTATCCCGAAATTTAATGACATTAGTTTTTTGTTAAATGGTTTAAATAATTTTTTCATATTCATAAATATTTGCTTATTGTGTTTGAAAGACATATTCTTTATACTTTGGTAGAAAGCAATAACTTTGTGGTTTGACATATTAAAATAAATAAAAACACTTTACTTTGCACACACAACCACGATTTATTGTTGTGCCAACCGGTTTCGCTTAAACTTAAGCTTCATCAGGGCAACTTAATAACTAAACAATAAATACAAAGCAGTACACTTATATATACATAAAGAGGGAGACAAAATATAAAATTACATAGAAAAAAGAGAGACAACAATATACGAGTACATATGAAAGAGACATAATATAAAATTACACGATAATGACAACATATAGAGAGATAGAGAGACAAATTACAAACAAGTGAGACAACAATATACCAGTAATTATGAAAAAGAACATTAAATAAAATTACACAATTTATTTACTTTTATTAGGTGTCGTATGATTATAGTATTTTTTATTGAGTTTGGATCTGATAGTTTTGTGTTCGGGTAGAGAAATCATTTATTGACCACCCCTGATAATGGATTATGATTTGATGAATATGGTTTTGTAAAATACCCCGCAACAAAAATTTCATTTATAAACTCTCGTTGAAAACAACTCAAAGGTAAGGTGTTTAAAAAAATAGCGAGGGTACAGTTATCATTTGAGGAGCATTATAAAATTTGAAAGTTTTGGATTACATTCGTGAAACGTTGTCGAAGCTCAACAACAACAGAGACGTGAGTTTGCAACATGTCTGTTTTCATATTCCTGATTATTATGATATATATTCATATTTGTATGAAAATCATGTATGAAGTACACAAGGAAAGGTCTGGGAGGCTGGGAATCGCGTCACGTCATTTGAGATTCCACTATGCTCTCCTGATTTAACACTTGGATATATGTGGGACTCTAAGGGATGTTGTGAATTGTAGTAAACTGCACTGTTCCCGCTCTGAGATGAGATGAGATAAAAGGGAATACGTATCTCACTGGGCTCATTGACCAATGTCGTTCAAGTAATCAGAAGTAATCGTAATCAGAAGCGTCTGAACGCACATGGTAACCACACTGTACACCTTTTGTAAGTGTGGAAGTCAAAGATGTTTTCAATTCATCAATATCTGTCAAAATTTAGTATCTCAACTTTAATACAAATTTTTCTTTTGTTGAATACTTACTAAATTTTTTTGGCCCCCTCTGTATTTCAAACGACATTTTTTAAAATAGTGTCCAATTTTCTACGATAAATTATGAAGTAACTATGGAGATATCTCGCATTAGTAAGACATGTCAAAAATATTTATTGGGCAATTTTGTTTTTTTTAAATGGGCAAAACGTAAGAGTATATCATAATAATGGCGCAAAAAAGTACCTATTTCCCTTTTATATTCATTTGCGTAATAATACTCATTTAAATAGTGTAAATGTCGCTTCCCATTAATCAAAGCAATATTTGTAACTTTTAAAAATAATATTATTATTTATTTTAGTTCGTTATAATTGACGGAATGTGCAACGTCATATAAAAGCGGCCAAAATACTTTTTTTTTGGTAGCGCAAACCAACGAAAATAGTTTGGATAATTAATTGCCTTCTTTCATACAAATTCAGAATGTCGGAATGTTTTAACAATATATCAATAAAATGACATTTTTATATATATGGTATATCAAAATTGTATCTTTCTAAAGTGCTCTTGTCTTGTAAAACGAAAATATTATGTACCTACACATTATTTCATATGTGGGTTATAAAAGCAAAGGTAGGAATATCCAAAAAAAAATTAATGCAGTCATTGAGGATTACAAATTAATTATGTACTGAATTGGAGATTTAATGGATAAAAAAGCCTATAAATTTAAAGAAAACATGATTTTGGAAAGGATAGATACATATTCTCGAATTAAGTACATTTTTAATTAGTTACCAATGAGGCAGCAATATCCAAAACATTTTTTTAATATTTTGGATATTGATATCTTTGCGTCTATACCCCACATACATAGTATGTATTTCGTACAATTATTTTTTGTTCAGAATTTTACGTTATTACTCCCTTTATATTAACTCGTGGCGTCTGCTTGCTTGCCGTCGAAAAAACTTTGGATCGATTTTTAACCCTTTTCCCGTGATCAAATCGAGCTGAAACTTTGCAAGCAGACTCGTGGCGACGATCAAAAAGATCTATCAAATTTTTGTTAAAAAAATTTATAATTATAAGATAATTTTGGATTTTTAGAAATTTTAATGTTTTTTTCAAATGGAATCATTACAAAAGTTTGATTACTACCAACGGCGGCCTGATAACGTCACGGAATATTTAAAATTTGAATTACTCCGTCGGCGTTGGTAGGTATAATAGGTACTTCACTACGAATTTCGAAAATTTATGACAATTGGTTCACAGATGGCATAGACTTCGGTTTTTTGGGAAAAAATCAAATAATAAAGAGATATTTTTAGAGATTTTTGACATTTGTTTAGACATGTTTCATTTTCAGTTAATCAATTATTTAATTACATGATGGTAAACTTAATTTAAAAAGAAAGGGAGTAAAATAAAAACTTGGTTTTTATGGGTTAGTTTTTTTTTTTGTATATATTATTCAAATTTATGTGCGTTTCGATTATAACTCCCTGAATATAGGCAAAAGCAATAGCATTAATGACTAACAGTGACGAGAATATTTCTAGCAGCTAACGGATTGTGATGTGTTTCTGAACCAATTCCTGCGACAGAAATCTGCACCGTTTGAAGAAAAACAAAAGTAATATTTATTGTCTCTTTAAGATATGTATATCGGAATGATTTTTAGCTAAATCCGATGATCAGAAGTAGAATTTATACTAGCGGTAGTAATCTATAAAACGTAAAAACCGAAAGATATAAAAATAAATGTACGGTTTGTGATCTGTCGACGCTTTTGCCACCATTTAAATCGTTTTATTTTTACAGCTTTTCTTAAAAAACAGCAAGCTGACAGTTTTATTTTATTTCACGTCTGTCGCTGTTTGTTCCTCGAGAAAAACAAATGATTTCGAAGAATGGTTTGATACGTCACGCCTGTTTTAAGGTTGTGATTTATTTCTCAGCTTATTGAACAAAAGCATCCTGGTACCGTAGTAGACGAAAGTGCGATGAAAGGAGCGAAGGAATTACTAAGGTTGTTCCGAAAATAATGGCCGATTTTAACCATCGAATTCGGTTGAATGTAAATTAAGAATATACATTACTAATCAAAGTAAGAGCCATTAGATTTTACGCGATTTTGATAACGATTTATTAATATTTGAGAATAAAACTATGATAAGATTCCAATAATAATTTAAAGGGATATTTGTTGATGTCGTGAAGTAAGATGGGTCCTCTTTCTTTAATCACTGCTGGTTATCTTACTGTATTAATATCTCCACTCTGTTCTTATTTGAGATCTTCCTCTGCATTCCTGCACTGTTCGTTCAGAAGTGGTTCCTTCACCCCATTCTTAGTTAACATTCATGCGAAATTTTTATTTTTTGATCTCACGTCTGAAGGACTTAAATAATGAAAATCAACTGTCAAATAACAAAAAATCAAAATACATCATTTTCTGTTAAACAATGTCCGTTACTAACGTAACAATGTCCGCCACTAAGCCATCACAGTCGCTACGCTACGCCAGAAAGCGCTGTTTTTACAGCCTTAACTCACGGCTGAAACGACGCTAACGAAATTAACGCTACCAGATACCCACTTACACGAACATACATACTACGATTTCATACTACTTTTAAATTTGATGATTTTTTCTTGAGAAGTTGCGAGTTATAATATAATGTTTTAATGTATGTTTTTAATGTAGCTTCTTGGTCTCGTGCTTAGAACTCTCTCCCCGTGATCCAATGTTCGCGGGTTCGAACCTCACTCCAAATCAGCAAGTCAATCCTAGTTTCATAGCACAAGCATTTAGCTTAGTTTTAAAATAGTAAGAATATTGATGTGACACGTATTTCGTGTTTGTATCTCTATTTAAAAAAAAGTGTCTATTTATTATGTTCAGTATTTAATATTGATTTAGTTAGAGTAACACGTACGTGAAGAGTATTTTGTGAAGTTGTTGGTGTGTAAATAATACTATGGTTGTGGTGTGTAGTGATATTTATTTACATGCTAGTGTGGTGGATGTCCTGATGATGAGACGGGTTACGTCTCGAAACCGATAGAAAAGAGTAATTTTTAGTGGTTATATACTAACATAAATAACATTTTGTTATTATGTTCGTATTTAGCTATTAACCCCTTTAAAAAGTGGCCATTTATTTCGTTCATATTTAGCAACTACCCTCTAAATACGGCATTTGACTGATAATTAGTACTGGAATTCTGGCGATGAAATGTTACAATTTGTCGAATTCTATGTAAGGACGGGATATTATAATTGATACACGCTACAAGATCAGGGCTGTCCAACATATTATTTACAATTTTGTAAAGAAAAACTATATCACAAATTTTTCTTCTATCATATAAGGTGAGGTCTCTTCAATAGGTTATTGTATTTTATGTTTTGTATTGGTATGCTTATCTTGTAGTTAAGGTATTTGAGAAATTTGCGTTGAACACGCTCAATACTGTCTATATGCCCATTATAATATGAAGACCAGATATATATACTAACATAAATAACATTTTGTTATAAATAAAATGGTTATTTATTACGTTACAATTTAGCAATTGACCTCTTTAAAAAGCGTAATGTAGCCGGCGTACGATGAACCTCGTCGCAAAATGCGTTCTCTTCCAGGTTCGGTGGCAGCCACTTCACGCGCCGTGTAACTTAATTCCAAGTGCCGTTCCCCTCGAAGGCTTCAGATCCGCCCTAATGCGCCCAAATTGACCATTAACCTTCCGAGCTCCTTTCCCGTGCCCGCCCCCACCCCGGGGTAGGCGGGGAGAACGCTGGACGCACTTTACAAATAATTTTTAATTAAATAAAATCTGTTTAATATAGGGTGATTCAAGGTAAAATCGCCTGCATGCATAAATGTGGATGCTTAATTGTAAAATAAAATTGTAATTATTTTATTGTAACGGAAGCTGCGCACGTGCGGCGTGCGCATTGTAGCGGAAAGCGGCGTGTAGCGAGAATGCGAGATCACGAAATCGCGCGCATCCATTAAACTGTCAAAAATTATTCCCTTGAAATTAGTGTTCCAGTAATATAAAATAATCTTGAATCGAGTACCAATCATAAAGACGCTCAATTTAAAAGTTGACGAATGATTGGTTATTGAATTGAAAATTAGATTAATTAAATTAAAGATTTAACTGTCGATGTTTTTGCAAAAACGACGTGATTGTCAGATATTCATTTTCAAAACAAAGAACACATTCGTTCATTCGACATTCAATGTTGTAAAGTTTCAAAACTTTTGAATATGGAACCGTTTTAGACCGAAAATCGATAAAACATGTGTAGATTTAAAAATAAAATAAATCAAAAAATAAAGATTAAAGTTATAATAACTTCAGGCAGAGGTAGCACGTTTTGAAAAAAAAATACTGGACATTGGATGAGTAAATAGATTTAAGTAACAATATACGAAAGCACGTTTTTTGAAGCAGCATGTTCAACTTCAAACAATCAGCTGTGGATACATCACAGAAAGTAAATAAGAAAGTAAATAAATAAGAAAGTGAATAAACTTTACTTAAATTTAAATAAATGCAAAATTATATCATTTACTAGATTAAAATCAAAAATACATTATGAATGCTCTCTATGTAACACCAAACTACAAAATGTTGCGTGTATTCGTGACTTAGGTGTATTATTCGACCCAAAACTTACTTTTATTAACCATATAAATGCGATAACTTGTAAGTCTCTAAAATTGCTGGGATTTGTTTTAAGGACATCACGCCCATTTCAATCAATTGAAAGTATTAAAATATTATACACATCTCTTGTCCGGAGCCAATTAGAATATTGCTCATCAGTTTGGTCTTCATATTATAATGGGCATACAGACAGTATTGAGCATGTCCAACGCAAATTTCTCAAATACATTAACTAGATAACAACTGGATAACAAATACATTAATAAGATAAGCATACCAATACAAAACATAGAATACAATAACCTATTGAAGAGACTGAAATTACTCATCTTATATGATAGAAGAAAAATTTGTGATATAGTTCTTCTTTACAAAATTGTAAATAATACGTTGGACAGCCCTGATCTTGTAGCGTGTATCAATTATAATATCCCGTCCTTTATAGTATTCGACAAATTGTAACATTTCATCGCCAGAATTCCAGTACTAATTATCAGTCAAATGCCGTATTTAGTAGAATATTAAAAACTGGTAATGAATTTGGTTAAATGGTTGACGTTTTCAATGACAGTCTAGTGAAAATAAAGTTTATACTTAAAGAGACAATATTATTACATTACTAACTGCTGTTAACATATATATGTAATAATGAGTAATATATATTTTTTATACATATTACTGCTTCGTATTTTATATTTTAAATTTATATTTTTAATTTTTATTTTTATTCTCATATTTTAATGCTTATTTATACCTGATAGTTTTACTGCTCATACCTTTTATTGCTTTTTATACATGTACTTTATATTAATATATTTTATATTTTACTGCTTATTCACGATATTGTTTAATATATATACTTTTAGATTTTATGTATTATTTTTTTATGTAAAAGCCTGTAATGGGCGTAAAAAAGTAAATAAATATGTACCGCAATAATGATCCCATTAATGTTCGGTAGTCAATTGCATTCTACTTTTCAGAGGGATCTTTGTTCAAAAATGCTTTAGTGTTATCGTTTAGCTCAATAGTAGACTGCATACTTAGTAAATCCTTTTCAAAACATTAGCATGTCTACGATCTTCACGTGCATTTTATGGCGGTTTTCGATCGCGCAGTTTTCTAGTCGCTCAGTATTCAACGAGCCAAAACCGCCGAATATTCTAAGAAAAAATATGAGTAGCCAGTTCCTAAGAAAACCCTAAGCTCACAATAATCGGTTTTGAGTTAGCAAAACAAATCGTGTGTTTTAAATTAAGAAAATGCATAATAAATGAAGATGATAAGGTAAGACGAAAATGATAAACTGATGAATTGACCATGAATGAAATGAGATATTTTTTCTATAATATGTAAAGTAGGTTAATAATTCTTTTTAAATTAAACTTCCCCTAACACTTTAATTTTTATATTCAAAAATATTTTTACTTAATAAAATTTCTTATGTCCATACAAAAATCATCAAAATGTGTCAGTCCACATTTTCATATTTTATTTTATTCAAAATATTCTTGTTTATTTATTAATATTTTTATTAAAATAGAAATTAATAATTAAAATCGATTTAATTATTTTTTAGTTAAAAAACCTTCATAACAAGACTTCACCTTCCTAAGTTAAATATCAAAATGAAAATATTGTGGATATATGAACATTTCGAAATTGAAAACATTATTTAGGTTGTCGCGGCCATTATAATGCAACAAATGTTATTTTTAGCCAGATTGGTCATATGTAAGTACATGGAAAAGTATCCAAAAAACTCTAAATCAGTATATTTTAGAAATTAATTATCCGTAAACTTCCGTATAAAAAAATTCCGGAGTAAAACAACAAATACATCAAGTTAGAAGTAATTTTCGATGAACAAGATACAGAGATAGCTTGAATATACCTAAACTCTGATTCAACGCAAATCAAAATCACAAAGTTACTTAGAAACCTTCTCCATCCTAAATAGTAATGTTCCTAAAAAAATGTTTTACTGAAAAATTCGCGTACAGAAAAAATATCGACATAGAGAAACTGGGGCAAGACGAGGACGCTTAGGTAAAACAATAAGAATTCTTCTTATTTGGTGGTTCTTCGTTGTGAGGATGTTACCTGCCTTGTTATTCATTATGCATCGAGCGTGGCTGAGGAGCCCTATTCTGGAATCGCACACCATTCCATAAGTTGTGCGCACGCATCCGGTAGTGGGGTTCTGAGAGATGGGTTTTGCTGCTTTTCTTTCCCGGTTTTTATAACCCCCACAATACACGGTTTTTATAGTTATCACATTCTCATTTATCGATGGCATAACATTTACTTATATGATATGATATTACTTTTTTTATCAAGTTGGGAAAAAAATTGTCTTGCCCCTGAAAAGGGTTAAGATGGAGTCTGAAAAAGGGGCAAGAAAGGGCTTATTTATCTTCACAAAAAATACAGATCGAAGTCTCATTAAGCCAAAAAAGTGTTCTTCCATATTTATTTATTTATTTTAGTTTATATCAACGGTTTACACCTATTACAATAAAATAAACTTATATATTTATGTCTAGATGACAGTGATCTGCTTACATGATAATTTAAAAATGTATTCATTTGAAATTTATAACGCAATATCTATCTGTACAAGTACATAAATCACAAATTAAGTAAAGACAATTAAAAGTGTATATCAGTTAGAACAAAGACATGTATTCATATATGTATTAACAAAGTTTAATCAAATAAATTAACGGTAAAGTGTTCGTTAAGGAGATTTCGGTAACGACTTAAATTAATGTTGAGAATATCTGCTATTTGTGCATACTCGTTTCCTAGGATGGAAAGTTTGTTGATCGTGGAGTATTTTAGGTGAGATGTGTTGCTTTTGTTGCAGTGAAAGAATACTTGTAAACGGGTATTTCTGGCCGGTATGTGAAAAGATATGGATGATAAGAGTTCCGGAGAATCCAAGTTATAAGAATGAATTATTTTGTATAGATATGTGAGATCAGCAATAATGCATCTGTCGCTAAGTTTAATAAGACCTGTTTGAATATGAAGTTGATTATAATTGATGTGTTCGATCGGAATTCTTAACCTGTAATTCACGTATCTTAGAAATTTTAATTGGACTTTTTCTAATGTCTGTATGTGTGTCGCATAATGTGGTGACCATGATTGACTACAGTATTTCAGCTGACTTCTCACCAAAGATTTATATAGGTATGTGCATGAGGCTATGTTATTAAAGTTTTGTGAAGTGCGAATAATAAAGCCGAGTAATTTGAGTCCTTTACTGGATATTTTGTTTATATGGGTAATATAGTTTAATTTGGAGTCTAGCAGGATACCCAAGTTATTGACTTCCGTTAATTTATTTAAATAATCTCTGTTTATTCTATAATCAAAGTAAATTGGACATTTTATTCTGCAAAAGGTAACACTGTGACATTTATCTGTATTTAAATTTAGTTTATTACCTGTACACAACACATGAAGTTTATTAAGACATTCCTGTAGTAACTTGCAGTCTGTTATAGATTTAACTGAGACGAAAAATTTCATATCATCTGCAAATAATAGAACTTGTAAAGGGTCTGAGAAGTTAGTAACAATGTCATTTATAAAGCGATTGAAAGCAAAAGTTCCTTTATGCTTTAAGTATGCTGCTATCTCTTCTTCTTTTTTTCATTGAATACTGATTTTAAAGTACAAAAAGGCACACCGATCGTTGTTTAATTTTTCTAACATATCGCTCTAAAGTTGTCTGTGGTACACCATGCACATTTCTTGAACCCTGCTCTTTTGTTTAACATCTTTTCTATAGCAATTTACATGTTGAGACAGAAATAACACTAACCTGTTCAAGTGGCTCTATTCCAACCTTCATTTTTTGTATGAAACAAAATTTTATAAAAATTTGGCAACTTTGAAGTATTTTTACATATACCATAGTCAATATAATCAAAATGTAATACAATAAGTAGTAGGTAGTAGTTGGAATATTTTACATATCTTTTTGTTGCGATTTGTTTGATCACCAAATAAAAGATCGACTTGACGCGTAAAAAATTTTCGCTTGTGAATTGAAGACTCTTACACTTGTACTTATTTTTGCCACCGTACTGAAGGTCGCTCGAAAGTGGCTTCCTATTGGCTACTTTTTTTCGTTGCTATTACATGTTGATCCTTGTATAATTGCTTACCCCATCTAGCCTCGCATCCCCGTTTTACTCCCAGTACCCCTCAAGGTGATTGCGAGACGATTGCGTTTCGATAAGTTAAAACTATGTCTCTAATCTCTACATTTAAATTCCTCCTCTTTACACGAGTCCTCGAATTTTAAAGAAGAGACGCAAAGGTATATTTTGATATTTTTTATGTTTATTTACTAACTTTATGCCCTTTAAATTATATAAGAGTAAATAAATAAACAAAACCAACAGTTGCTGCTCAGCAGTGGTCATATTGTTCATCACAGGACTATAATGTTACTAGCGAAGGGAAAAACTACATTTCAAAATGAAGACTACACCACACACACGTTCACCAGTTTGAAGACTGAAAAGTGTACCCTACAATTGTAGTGAAAACTACATGAAGTGAAGTAATTGTAGTACTACGACATAAAGTGAAGTAAATGAAGTGAAGTAATGAAGTAATTGTAATATTAATGAAGTGAAGTAATGAAATGAAGTAATTGTACTACAAAATTGTAGTACTAGTGAAGTAAATTTTTTTTTTCCAAATAAAAATTTGGCGAGCTAAAAAAAAAAGGTCAACGAGAAAAATATTTAAGATAAATGACGATATTTTCTCCGAAGTCACATTTGGCGATCTAAAAAAATTCGATTTCAAACTTTTTAAACCATGGGGGGGGGGGGGGTTGTTACAGTTTCCAGAGATTTCTTCATATATTTTACTATATCAATATATTTTATATTTTACTGCTTATTCACGCTTTTTCACGATTTCTTCATTTATCTAAATTCTTCCCAAAAATTTCACGTAAAAAATGCACTATTTAAAGTATGTTTCTCATACTTTCGATAACTTTGAAGTGTGTGTACTTTTTAGTGTTCGCTTTGAAATGAAGTGTACTATTTGAAATTTATACTTTCAATAACTTTGGTGTTTGTAGTTTGTAGTGTGCACTACACTTCAAAACGTGCGAAGTGTGCACTTCAATGTAATGTAGTACTACATTGTAGTAGTGAGTACAGAGCGGACCCATCACTAATTGTTACTAACTTGGTCCATCATAATATGCGTTTGATCATTACATGTTAAATATAATACTCAGTGGAGAAGAAATAGCCCCTCTTCCGATGACGAGATTAGAAATCCGTTATCCGGTATCCGCTATCCACATTGATTAAATACTGCCTGAACAATATTCACAGTGGAATACATTTCCTTAGATCTCGTCTATTCACAGATGATGCTACGGGCAGGGGTGTGCATAATGTTTGAATATTCATCCGTATGTAATGAAGTGAGCATTGGTAAAAATATCTTCTCATATAGCCTAAAATAGAAACAAAATGTATTAAGCAACTGCATGTATCGCGTAACATATTGTGGTGGTCGAGGCCCGCGGAGTTTCTAGCCGTACGCATCGAGCCGGCAACCACCAACCAGAAGTTCGGTGCGTCTAACTAGGTCCCGGTTGCCTGCAAGTACAACTACTCTTTTGTAGCCATCGCAAGTAATAATTACTGTGCCCAACGCTACCCTTGTAAACCTGTGTCAATAAATCAACATTGTTAATCGTGAGTATAAATTACATCATGTATTCATCTACTTATCCTGTCTCTGCTGACACATCTCACACATTACACGCGCACTTATCCAATACCCGTCACGCGCCAATACCAAGAACATATTCTTCTTCTCAGAGCACATACACTATCTATACTTTATTTAATTGCTTTTTATATTTTGCTGAAGTTATTTCAAATCGTATATTGCCTTTATGATCGTTATTTTGATTGCTTTCTTGTGAATTTTTTAAAAATAAAACACAAATAAATAAATAACTAAATTGTAACAAATGAATCCTGACAAAATGCCAATTTATTTTAGGAAAAGACAACAGCGACCTTACCCCGAGACTTTGATTAACTGATTTTCTATAGACTGCTCTGCTAGTTGACCTAAATCAGTCTTAATAATCTTGTAATTATCTCGTATCAAATTTGCTCTATACGTGAAAGATGTAAAGCCTTATTAATCATGTTAAAATTACAGAGTACAATTATTTCTTCAATCACACCGCTTGTGTGTGTTACGAGTAAACTTCTTAAGGAAAAAGGAAAAATTAAACATCATGACATATATTATTGTTATTTTATATTGTTATTTATTCGTTAGAAAATGGTTACTTACCATCTATTTATTCCATTCTGTTGGAAGATATATATTATTTTCGATATGTATTTTTTTAGATACATAGGTTCCGTGTAGTTACAGAATTCACAATAAAGTCTATTCTGTCTACCGAGACGTGAAAGAAAAGAAAGTTAAAGGTGTTTTAATTTTCAAATACAAGTAAATATTTCCACATGAACAAACATAATTTCTTTATTTTAATTTTTAATTTGTTTGATTGTTTTGTTTAATTTTTTTCAAAGTTTTTGGGGTATTCTGCCTCTCTGTATTTCGATTCGTTTGCGGGGCAATATATAAGAGGAATGATTTATTATTAATCTTAAGATTATTAAAATAACATTCATACCAACCCAGCAGCAGGGTAGGTCGCAGAAATAAAGCAACACATTGAATCAGTGTTGCCACAAAAAAGTTATAAGCAGAGTGTTAGTGATCATGGAATGTCATTAGGTTCAAATATTTAATGAAATTTTTTAATTAGGTAGGTATATTAAATAAATATTTTAGGTTAATCTTGGTAATTTGCGTATTCTTCTTCGGTGAGTAAGATTTTCTTGTTATTGAGATTTTTTATTTTTTTATTTATTTAATTTATGGTACAAATACAGTTCTTATATAAACATATCAGATTTAACATTTTTTTAAATACTTGGTAGTTATGTAGACCTCATCAGTAAAGAGAAGCTCTTGAGTCGGATGAGGGAGCCACAGTTCTTATTCCTTATTATAATATATAGGTACATAGTATATACAAGTTATTTATTTATACAGTAAAAAAAGGTAAATTGATAATGAAAGTATTGGAGTTATTTCGAAAAAAGTTATAGGTTTAAATGATTTGTGAATTTAAGTTTTATTTTAGGAAAATTTTAATTTTTTTGATTTGCTCTGAGAGGTTACTGATGTAAGTTATTATAGTAATTAATGGCTTTATAAATATAGTGATGCTGCATTTAGGTTGTTTTACATTTAAGCATTATAAATTGGTTTCCATTTCTCATAAGTTTGAAATATTCCTGGTTTTCTGTAAGATTTTATTCTTTACATATTTTTAATATGGAAACTTTCTCGAAAATATTATCTACGTCTGGTACTGGAAACAATTTAAAGAGATCTTTTGTTGGAAACTTAGGTATTTTTATTCAGTATTACTTTAATAATAATCCTTTCTGATATTTTTACTGAGTTTATATTTTTCTTATAACAACCTCCCCATCCGATAACACCGTATATGAGTAGAGAGTGAACAATGGCGTAATAAACATTTTTAATAATTTTTGTACTTAAAATATTTCTTAATCTAACGAATATGTAGATACATTTCCTGATTATTTTTATTAGTTCAATGATGTGTCTATTCCACTTGAGGTGTTGATCAATGATCACACCAAGGTATTGATATAATATAATAAATTTAATTCAGACTCAAAAGTTTCGAAACTATACAACTTTGACAAGTTGCATTGAATGTCGAATAAATGAATGTTTTTTATTTTGAAAAAGAATATCTGTCAATTAGGTCGTTTTTGCAAAAATGCAATCCTAATACACATCTAAAATCTTTTTTTAACCGATATGTTACTACCCGAAATTTTTCACACTAGTTACTACCCAGGGTACCTGGGTACTCTACTTGGATGGACGTTCCCCATGCATTATTTTGTTTTGTATATCGCAAATTGATATTGAGATAATGATCGAATAGCTTCCTTGAAGGTCACTGCTACTCATAACGATATCTGTATCCCTTTATACCTGATTTTTATCAGTTTGCTTGACATTGACTAGTACATTTTGACTGAATTTTTCATTTATATCTTCAATTCTAGCTATCTTAGTAAAATGCGGACATGTCTCATGTGCAAATTATTTGTTATATATTTATAACAGTTATAATTTATCATATGTTATATATTATTTATAGTTAAAATTTATCATATGTTTACAACATTAAAGTTTTCATTGTCTAATTTTTTCAAATTCACTAAAATTTTAATAATGGTAATATATGTTGATATTTTCTTATTAATATTTTCACGTTAAATGAAATCAAAGATATAAATTAATTATATTATATTTTTTTGTTGATAGAGCGCTTCTGAAAAAAGATTGTTTACTCCAATTGCTGTGTAACGATATGGTCTTAGATACAGAGGATTTTTTGAATAGCAAGAATGAAGATTGGATTTCAGAATGCACTGATCAAAATGAATATTCAAATACAGAAGACGACGATAAAGAATTAGTAGAAGATATGGACTATATTGCATCACGCGTAAAATAAGATGGAATAATATTGAACCACCGACATCTGCTCAAGTTCATTTCCGGGCTAGCAATGCAATGAAATGATGGTGGCATAAAAATCCGCATATTATAAAACTACATCGCATTATATCGTTCATCATCGGCAAAGAAGTGATTTAGACGGATCAAGAAAAGCATTATCTATTAGTATTACAGTAAAATGTGTTTTTACACCAGAAATTGTTGATACTATTGTCCGTCACACCAATAAAGAGGCCAAGAAAATATATATTGAGAACGATATAACGAACATGATCGTACCATTAAACCACATTGGAAGGATTTGACTTCATCCGAGTTAAATGCATTCATGGATATGCTGATAGTATATGGTGCCGATTACCTAAATACAGATTATATTTTTAATTTGTTCAAATGTAATTTATACCCAGTGTCGATTATATACCAATTTCCTCGCTTCGATGGCTAATATGAGGAAATACCGATGAATGAAGGTAGAGCTGCGTCGATACGTGAAATATGTATGGTTGATACTGAATTCAAAAATTTTCAGCGTATGTAGATTCTACAACCCAACTTTTACAATCAATGAGCAATCATTTTCTACAGCGGATGTATACAATTTATGCAATATATTCAGTCTAAGCCCGCCAAATAGGGGATAAAGTATGGTGGATATGTGATGCAGAAAATTATTATTCTCTTACTGGATAAATATACACCTGAAAATTAACATCTGGACGAGAAACTCACCAACGTGAAAGAATTGGCAGCTCAAAGGCTGTGGACGTAAAATGTCCAATGTTATATGCCAAAGCACAACACATTATTTTATCTTGGAATATGGCAACCGGTATGGTACATCGAGACGAAATAAAAAGTATATTCCGGCGAAAGTAAAAGATTGTTATTTGGATTCAATGATAATGTAAAAAAATGTTCTTGTGTGCTAAAAAACTAAAGAAAGTTATACTTTTATCATATGCGCATTGTGATGATGTAACTTTGGGACTCAAAAACAAACCGAACATGACTAATTTTTACATATATATTTATATGTATGTATAATACGTATAATAATAATGTATAATACATATAAAATACAATGAAATCTGATGGTAAAATTTATGTATATCACTGAATGAGAATATCAATACTGAATGGGTACCCGGATACCCTGGGTAGTAATCAGAAGACTAGACAAGTTTAAGGTTATATAAAATACCTTTTTAAAAATAAAATTACACCAAAAAATACATAAATCCCTTTCAAATACCTCATATAATGGGGATCCGGGCAGACAAAAGCATCAAGGGTATATGAATAAAATTATTTTAACTTGAAGTCTGAAATGGATACCCGGGTACCCGGGTAGTAACATAAGGGTTAATAAACAGTTTAAGTTTTCAATTCAATAACCAATTTTTGAATTGAGCATCTTTATGATTGGTACGCGATTCAAGGTGGTCGACACAACATCTATATATTAATTACGCTAACTAATGTCGCCGTCTCCAGATAATTTCTGTTGCATACAGATAATAATAATAAAAAAATAATAATAAAAAAAATTGCAGAAATATTATACACGTAAAATAAAAATAGTTACTTATAAAAATAATGTACTTAATGATTATACACGTTTATTAATTTTTGTTATACATATTTGTGTTTCAAAATTGTTTGTAAATTTTGCCATATCTTTTTTGGTTATGTAAACCCAGCCATAACCCAGCTGTCACTGCTGTCGGTTCGGCCCAGGACGTTCGTCGCCATTTTGGAGCGACGACAGCTATTTACGTTTTCTTTTAAACTATTTATCGCTTTAAAAAGCTACTTTTAGTTAGAAAAATGTTATATCATAGTGAATGAAGTGAATCAAGACGCGGATTTTAGATTACGGAGCAGTACATAATTATGTATGGTATTTAATTGTCATATTCATGTCTTTCAGGTTAGAATTTCGTGTTTCGGAACAGGGATGTTATGGCTATGAAATTTCGGATCTGGATATAGGAATAATATTATACCGGTTTCGGATACGGTTACGGATATGAAATTATTTCGGATTATCCGCTAGTTTCGGATAATTTCGGTTACGGATATTAGAATTTTAAAATTAAAGAAGTAAAATACAAATAGCAAGATTTGACTTTTATTTCTAGTCTAAATAATCATTTGTTTTTACAATCAGTCAAATAAATAACTATGATTTCAATCAATTTAAGTGCTATGTAGGTACCTACGAAGGTATGTACTTAAAAATACAAAAAAATTATAATAAACAAAAATAATATTAGTAACTATTAATATTATTCAATTTTTTATCGGAATTATTACAATTTACAAAAATACAGTAATTTATAACAAATCAGTCTTCATAAGCATTGCTTGAGTATTAAAGATAAAGAGTATAATCTAATATTGTAATAAAATCTTGGTACACTTTTACTGTAATCTAAGTACCTATAGAATAACAAAAACAGTTCTTAATAAATTTTGTAAGTAATGAAACCATTACAAAATGTTTATTAACTTTAACCTTAATTGTAGTTTTAATAGTCAAAATTGAGCAAAGGTAAATTATACTTTTAAAATTATTATATTATTGCAAGAGACACGCGAGCAAAACAAACAAAAATCTGTCGTAACCTGTCATTTAGATTTAGACTCTGCCTTTATCCGAAACTATCCGAAACTTTTATATAGGTTTCGGTTAAGGTTGCGGATATTTTTTTATTTCGGATATCCGATAGTTTCGGTTACGGTTACGGAGTTCCATAACATCCCTGTTTCGGAAGTGATAATTTGTATTTTCCAGAACATTAATAATATGAGGACATACAGAAGAACGTTAAGGTTAGTGCAAGAATATCCTTATAAATACGAAAAAAATTGTTCAGAATTTTGAATGGACCACGTTTTTTAATATGATGGCAAAGAGTGTTAATTTGACAATTGACAAAGCATGTTCAAAATATTAATTTCATAACTCCTCTCTGACTTATTAATCGGTTAGAAATACTGAATAAATACTTTGTCTTAATTATATCTAAACTACCCGTAATTAAAAGTGGAAATATGCCAGATACAATTGGCCGCGAAGCGGCCACAATAGCCACCCGCAGGGCCTAGCATCGGCAATCGGCGATAGCCGATTGCCTTCCTGCTAGTTATTTATAATATTGGAACATTAATTTCAAGTGAATAATTTTTGACATTTAATGGATATCACGGATGGTCAATACAAATTTTATACTCAACGCGCCATAAAAAGATAATATACAAAGAAGATTAATTGAATAAAATACTGTATGATGTAAAAAATGAAAGAGTTAATAAACCTTTAACTAAAACAGGAAAATCAGTAAATTTTAATATATATCACTGTCTCAGATTGACTGTGTGTTTCTTTTTAAAGTAGTCAAGTTATCACCAAAAAGATCTACAAACTCTAAACTACAGTTAATTTCATATAAGAAAGACAAACGAATTAGTACGTGTAATCTGTGCATACGACACATATTGTTTCATTGTGTTGGTATTTACGGGTATAAACACCAACACAACAAAACAATATGCCTCGTATGCACGACTTACACATACTAACTCGATAGTCTTTCTTAAATGGAAAGAGGTCTACTCTGAGTAGTCTCAGCTGTGATCTCATATTATGGTATAACTTCGGTCGTCGAAAAGAGAGATTTTCGTACATCTCTCGGTGTGCCTGTGCGAGCGTGACAGCAACATAATTGTACGCGTGCGACAAGGAAACGTAGCGTAGGGTCAATGTACGAAAATCTCTCTTTTCGGCGACCATAGAATATATTTTTAGAACTCTAGGACATGCTTTAGAGAGAAGATAGGGGCCGTCAATTTAAGAATTGACAAATTTTGAACAGATATTCAGTAAATTTATTTTCCGAACATGAAAAAATTCGATTATTATTCGATCGATTTGTCTGCTTCGTAATTCTTCCGTCCCTGTTTTCTGTGGATCGCAGTGCACACAGCGACAAGTCTTTAAATGCACGAATTGCTCCGCAATCTCTTTTCAAAGAAACCGGCGATCTCCATTTTGTTTTTGACTCGGGTGCTTGCATCCGGGCGTCTCAAAAGATTTACAATAGTTTCGGGATTCGAGAATTATGTCGCGTCTTTTCTATTCCTTGAGCATTTTCACGATACAGTTTTAGTGGAGGAAAGAGGCGGGGCGTGAATGTGATATTAAATAATAATGAACAAAAACACCGAGTAGTAGTTTCATTAAAATTGATTCTTTTTCTTCTCTCAAATCGGAGGTTGGCTCACACTTCTATCAACAAAACTCTATTATTGAATACCAAAAAATAAACTTAATTTACTAAAATTTGTATTTTTAAAATTTTATTTAGTGTTCTTCTTCAGGACATATCGTTTAAGACAGAATCGTCCACGGATTACACTGAGGGATGTCCAAATTTTCTGAAATCAAAACATCCTCAACGTTAAAAAAATGTGAGCCATTGAACCTAACGAGACTAATAATTATGCCTGATCCTCAATCGAGAAGTGCATTGAAGATAAAATGCACAGCAAACGAAAATATTTTCAAATATAATATGTATGTAGGTGCATATACGTATACTGACTATTTAAATATTTAATCTGATTTTATTTGTAACTCAGGTGGTTTCAGTTCCAAACATTGAAAACTGGATTAAAATGTATAAAAAAACTACTCAAATTTAATGTTCAAATCCGTTTTTAAAACCTGGTTCCGGTGATTAATGTATATTGTGTCTATTTTTTAATTACGATAGGATTATTCTGTAAAATTGCAACCTCATAATAAAAATATGTTTTCTTTACAGCATACTTAAATTAAAAATGGAAAATAAATAGGGTGCTTGCTTATTAATTGAAATTTTTGAGACACTATTATAGCGTTATCATTGCAACACCAGCTTAGCAAAACCACCGCATTAAGGACGTACTGACCTAACCCCAATTAAATAATATAAATAAATATTTATAAGGTACATAGTTTAGAACATTTTTTTAGATATGGTTGATCATTTTTATTCAATCGAAATTTAAAAGAAATTTAAATGACATTTTTACAATATAAATAACGTAAGATGTTTTGTCAGCGACTATATAAATACTTATATCATATAAGATTACAAAAAGTGCTCTACACTAACTTAAAAATTATTTTTTATTTTGTTTATTCTGGATCGTAATTTAAACTTGCTTTTACAAAAAAATAAATATAATTCAACATTAAAATATGCTCATTGTTTAATTGCAAGGACTATAATTATAATTAAATAATAAATAAAACGAAACATAAAATTGAGAATTTATAACAAGATGTTTTGTCATCAACTATATAAATACTTATATCATATAAAATTACAAAAAGTGCTCTACACTAACTTAAAAATTATTTTTTATTTTGATTATCCTGGAGCTGTTTTTGCTGCATTTTTCTATGATAATAATATTCTTTGTATTTGTTGAGCTTCAGTTTTAACATTTGATTTTCCGCCATATATTCATGTAACTTTTGATCCTTTATAATTCCTGTCTCGGGCAGATGGGGCACAGGCGACAAGACTATAGGGACCGTTGTTAACGGTAGGTTTAGTCTCGTTTCCATTTCTGTACATCGGATTTTCATCTCTTCCAAACTCAAAATAACATCTAAGTTTTCAAAAAAGGTTTCGTTTGCAAGACTCATCCCTCGCACGAAGTGGTAAGGCGACGCCGCAGACTCGGAGGGGAGGGCGGCTGGGATAAGACGGCTGTAATAATTAATTGGAAGCCGCCGGTAAACAACTAATCCAGTCTGATTGGAGGCTCCACAATCAATTCCACCCGCGCTGATGGAATAGTGGAGTGTTTGTAGAAATTAAATTTATAATCTGGTTACGTTCTCGCATCTCCGTCGCCGTGAACTCGAATTATTTCAAAATATTGATTTCGCTGAAAAGATGTCCTGATAAAAGGTAGAGGTAAGGCTTTAATCATATTCGAGTATTCAAATTCGAATTTTATAAGAAGTTTAGATGGATTTTTTAATCAAGTAAAATTATTGAAGTCTCACAGAGACGAAGCTATTTTATACTGGAATCCAGAGTTTGTAAACGTTTTTCAAATGTTGCAGATGATTCAAGAGTGTTTTATGGTATTAGAGAGGGTTCCATAGTGTTATCGTTTTCGACTTATTATGACAGTGCGCAATACATTTCGTTACAATATTGTGAAACAGAAATTTAGATAAAATAAAAAGTAAATACGTGCTAGAAATCGTCATCTGGTACTTCATGAAGCATGGAGCACGTTGCGATCTCATCGGGAATCGAACCCTGAACCCTCGATAAAAGCCGTGTCAGGCCCACTAGGCAGCACTTTAATTATTTTTCAAGGCATCTATCGATATATTTAACATGAATTTGTAGAAGGGCTTCTATTTTGAATAAGGATCAACATTTTCTTTTTATTTCTTTTCAATAATTGAATCTAATTTTTCTCGCAATAAATTAATATCGTCATCATTGACATCTACATTCCTTTATCTTGGGAGATTCGGGAGACTAAAGACGCGACAGCGCGCTTTCATCCTCCCCATCTTGTGCCGCTTCACTGGTTGACCACTCAAGGTTCAATTTGTCATCATATAATCCTTTTTGTTGGTTGTCTCTGTTCCGCTTCTTTGGTATTCGCAAACATGTCCAAGCCACCTTAATTGAAAAAACAATATATAAACCAGTAATAAAATGGAAACCAAGACCTCGCATATGACGAATTTATAATGAAAACTATGTTTTTATGGGTTAATTTTTTTTGAAATTTCGAAAACAAATAGCAATTTTAATTATCAAATTCTTGTTCAGCGCACTAGAAGCTGTAATATTCGACTATTTTGGTATCCGAAGCTTTTTGGCCTCAGTAAAATCATTTTGGTCAGCTATAATAGTTTAATTTGTATCTGTTTATCCAACGCAAGAAACAGAAATGTCCGCCCGCCGAACTTCAAAAAACGTCGTTGTCAATTTGTATATTTTTAAGTAAAGTCAAAGAACACATTTATAAAGTAATAATTTGATTCAATATTTATATAAAAAGAGCATAAAGTTAAAAAAAATATAGACTTTGAAACTATAAAAACTGTCTATATAAAAATTTCTTGTCATTTATTCATTTTCAAACTGATTATTAAAAGATAAGGATATAAATTTTAAGAGTAAATATCTACGAAAGATACTTTTTTTTTAAATCTTGTAGATTAGATTCTGATTGAATACGAAATAAAAGTTTATTCTGTTTCATATAATCCGTTTTTTATTTCACACAAAGAAACAAACACCCATAACACTTCATCAGTATGAGCATCTTTTATAACTTTTATATATATATATATAATAATTGCAAATATTAGTTTTTTTCAGTATGCAATTCATTTATTTAATAAATAATAATTCATTCGAGTATGTATCAATCGACGTGTGCAAAAAAGGAGAAAAAAATTTCGATATATATCCAATTTTTCGGTGTCTTAGAGTTAGTATTAGTTCTCTTGACTTATATTTGTGTTGGTTTTCTGCTTTATTGATATTGTGGACAGCGAAGGAAAACTTCAAGTCCACATATCATAAGCCATCAGCCTTTTAATGGGGCTTTCTTTTAAGACCTCGACATCGTAGAGCGGCCTTAGTATGACATAACATTTTATTGCAGTCCAACGGGAGTTCATGTGCTTAAGATGGATCAACAGTACAATTTATTATAACGACACAACGCATTGAATAGTTGGCAGACCAATTATAGAGATCCACGGCATAACATAAAATATCACAGTCAAAGCAAAATAAAACGAACAATAAAATTAATAAAACATAGTAATCAAAGTTATACAAGAAAAAAAGTTATAGAAAAGATAAACCATAGCACGTAGAGATATAGGTATAAAGAATACATACAAATAATTTTTTATATAGTAACAAAAATATAAAATTACCAAGTAAACCAGAAAGGAAAAAATATATAAATAGAGAGATAAGATAAGGAGTGAGAGGAGGAAATGGAGTGAGATGGCTGTGATCGAGGTTGAGCGGAGTGTGTATGTATATGGTGAGAATAGGAGATTTTTTTTTAGGTGTGAGTTACAATTATTTTTGGCCTTGCTTGTCCGTGGAACTTGGAACTCTTTCGCATTTGCCTATGTGGAGAGGGAACCACGGGAAACCTCTCTCATAAGGAGTCGGACCTGAGGGGACCTTCCTATAGGTACGTTCTTATAACTTTAGGCTTTTGTTTTATTTGTTATTTATTACTTTTAATGTCCTGACTACATTCTCTAAGAAAGATACCACCTCTCGTGATAAGTTCTTATGAATTATCACGGTGGCGATGTCTTTCCAATTGACGGCCTTCTGTGTGCACGCTGCCTCCAGCTTGTGTCTTTGTGTGCTGAAAATGGGACAAAATATCAACAGGTGGTAAACATCTTGTATGGCAGTTCCGTCGCAGGGGCATGAGTCGTCATTAATTATTTTGAGACGGTGAAGGTAACTCCTAAACAGGCTATGTCCTATTAGCATCTGTGTTACGTCGGGGTTACCGAGGCTCTGAATTTCTGAGCGTCCAGGACTGATGGGAAAACATCTTTGTTACCTTTCCCGTCGCTTCGGACACATACCTTTGGTTCCATGCATCTTGTGTTCTTTCATGTATTTTCCGTTTTGCGTAACTAAGTGGGAATTTAGAGTAATCTGGAGCAATTTTCTTTGTTGTAGCTTCCCTCGCTTTTTTATCGGCTTTCTCATTCCCGCTTAATCCGCAGTGTCAACGGATTCAGCCGATTTTAACATCCTGTCTTCAATCCCTCAAAATCGACAGCCGGTCTCTTATGTCCACCATCAGTGGATTCACCGAATGGGGATCCGTGATGGCTTCGACTCCAGACAAGCAGTCGGAGAGAAGTCTGACTGAGGTCCATCTTCTGGGAGGTTTCTTGATGGTGAAGTCCAGTGCCTCACGGATGGCAAGTAGTTCTGCTTGAAATACAGAGCAGATGTTTTCGAGATTAAATTTTCTGGACGGCAATTCCTTATTCCTTTCGAATGGAACGAATGCCGCCCCTACCTTGTCGTTTAAGAGGCTGCCGTCTGTGTATATTTTTAGCTCGTTTTCTTCTGCGCCTGGATCTGCTGTGTTGTGTATCTCCTTGGTGATAATCATTCTTTTTGCAGGGTGTGGGAGTCTTCTGACGTCGACTACTCCCTGGTATACTCGATCAGCTGGCAAGTCCATGGAGCTTCGCGAGTGCTTGACCTCGTAGACTTCTGCCAGTTCTTCCCTATCCGCGAATCTCTTATTAAATGTATTGTAAATTTTTTATAAGTGCTTTTTTAACGCAGTTTTGTGACAAATTTTACCAGGAAAATATCTAAGTTACAACCGTCCTGTTTCTCCGCAGAAAGGATAGGACAGGACTCTCCCAGCCGTCTATAATATTCTTTTTTTTTCCATAACTAGGACGTTGATGTTTCGAAATTTTGTATCAAAATTTAATCCGGAATATTTATTTATTTATTTTAATTGGGGAAAATTAACAGCAAATCAACATCTTAACAAATATAAAATAATGGTTTGTGAAATTATGCCAATTACAAATTTTCCACTGAATATAGTAATTTAATTTAATTTAGCTTAATTTAATTTAATTTAACAGCGAGTGGAGAGGATGGAGGGGAATGTGGGACGGGAATAAAAGGGAAGATATATTGTACGAATTAGTTTGGGTGCGGCTGTGTAAATATTGTTTGTTTTATGCTTCTTATCGTTAAGTTGAAAACGGCAATGTGGTGATAATTTGTATTTAATGAATTTGTGGATCTGTACAGAATGTAGTTTTAATTGAGATGGTCTTACGTAAGGGGAGATGAAAAGTAGGTGAGTGTACGTGAAGTATTGTGGAGTAGCTTTATTACACCCTGTATATTGAAGCGGTGAAATTTTAACGAAAATTTCGCTTTATAAATTATCCACAATTATTATTTATTTATTAATATCAGCCTTCGTTTTATTAGTCTCACTACCAAGTTTACTTTTAAGTTTTGTTATGTTTATAAAATATGATTATTTTTTATATATATTTATTATTTATCTTTTACATTTTTATATATTATCTGGTACCTAGTCTCACTACCAAGTTGACTTTTAAGTTTTGTTATGCTCATATAATATTATTATTTTTATATATATATTTTATCCTTTGTAAATTACATCTATAAATAAATATGCAATGTACTTATGCAAGAAAATGAAAAAGAAAAACCGACAAGCTACATAAGGCTCGGCACGATCTGTTATAATAAAAATATGTATAAATTTAATAATGAATAATAATAAAAATAATAAAAAACGTTTTTTTTTATTAGGCATATATATTTAGGCAGCCAGTTAATGCTGTAGAACAGCGCTATCTTAAGAAGCGTAACGTCTTAATAACTTTTTTAATTGACACTTGGTATTAATAGAGGGTTGTGCTTTTTTTTATTCTTTTACCTCACTATTACATTAGACATTACATCTGGTAGCGTTAGTGATGGTCATTGTTACATAGAGAGTTATATATTTTGATTTACGATTAATACCAATGACGTATGCGAATATTTGATGCAAAAAATATAATTCAAAGTATTTTACTAAAAAGGATAAGTCAATGAAAGTCAATGTTTTCATTTTATTTAATAACGATTTTGAAATCAGCTATTGGAAAGGGATTTAAGGAAGGATATAAGAAATTATTACGATTGGGGATTGGGGATATTCCATGATAAACAATTAAAAACACAACGAGAAATCGCGGGGGAGTTTCTCTTAGACCGAGCGTCCCCGACAGACACCCCATATTTAAATACACGCGTAATCCGTTCACCCAAAGTATATATTATTCAAATGCTCTAATACTAAAAAAACTTTCCCGAGTCCTCTATTGAATTCCCCCGCCGGTACCTAAATACGGCGAACCCCTCATTCTCAAGTGACTAAAAAATCTCATTAAATCGCCGGACAAGTACTTTCGACTTGTATGAAAATACTACCCGTATTTTCCGGGCCGACGAGGGTGGGGCGCCCACCCCACCAGCGGACAGGTGCTCGCGGGTGGAATGCGAGGCAGAAAACGTCAACTGATATATTATTAATTCGTTCCTGGTCGACCGCGTTTCGGGTTTTAGGACACTGAACAATTTATTACATCCTCAGATGTTTGGTACAACTCTTGTATATATTTTTAAAATATAAAATATTGTAATGGTGTTGTAATGTTTTTAATATCTTTCGTATATGCCTTCTGGAATAATCCAAGTATATGGTCCCGTTGTTCATACAATGAAAATAAGTATTTCACTGTATAATTTAATGTCCTGTTAATTTAATCTAACTAAAATAATCGTAATCTAAATTAAACATACCAAACCTAATAACCTAACCTAACCTAACCAAACCAAACCTAATAACTTTACCTAACCTCATTGCCTATGAAATGTCAAAATATGCGGTGCATTTTTCGAAACTTTAAAGTGTAATATCTTATTTAATACTTACTTTTTAAACGTAAATTATTTTTAATTTTGTTATTAGCACATTCAATAATATAGTGAAATAATCATTTTCGTTCTATATGCAATGGGACCATTATCTTGGATTTAGCCTGCCTTCTTAGGCGTGGTACACTGGACGGGGGCTGGTAATAAACGAACTCCGCGTCCTTAGACAATGCGTTTATTAAGCAGCACCTGTTCTATACGAGGCCCCAAAATCGTCTGCCCGCTAGTGATGGGTCCGCTCTGTACTCACTACTACAATGTAGTACTACACTACATTGAAGTGCACACTTCGCACATTTTGATGTGTAGTGCACACTACAAACTACAAACACCAAAGTTATTGAAAGTATAAACTTCAAATAGCACACTTCATTTCAAAGCGAACACTACAAAGTACATACACTTCAAAGTTATCGAAAGTATGAGAAACACATTTTAAATAGTGTATTTTTTACGTGAAATTTTTGGAAAGTTGATGTAGATATATGAAGAATTTTCTGGAATCTGTAACAACCCCCCCCCCATGGTTTGAAAAATTTTGGGAGTTATGAAAAAATTTTTGGGAAGTTGATGTAGCTAAACGGAGAAATCTCTGGAATCGAACGAAGAAATCTGTCTGGCGACCTTTTTTTTTTTTTTAGCTCGCCAAATTTTTATTTGGGAAAAAAATACTTCATTTCATTTAAAAATTTACTTTACTTCACTATTACTTCATTTCATTACTTCACTTCATTAATACTACAATTACTTCATTACATTACTTCACTTCATTAATACTACAAATACTTCATTACTTCACTTCATTTACTTCACTTCATTTCGTAGTACTACAATTGCTTCACTTCAAGTAGTTTTTACTACAATTGTAGTGTACACTTTGTAGTCTTCAAACTGGTGAACGTGTGTGTGTTGTAGTCTTCATTTTGAAATGAAGTTTTTCCCTTCGCTACTGCCCGCGCTCCGCGCCGACGGCCTCTCCCAATGCGCGTCCCCACTAACCTCCCGTGCTGCGCGCGCATCTCATACCGTGCGTCGACGACGCACACAAAACCAATCTTACAAGTCGTCGGCTTAGGGTATAAACCTGCTATCTGCACCGGAGTGAATTATACAGGGGACAATAAAAACACTTCAAAAAATTAAATATAACTGCAATCGAAAAAATGAAAATACCGTTGAAAGAATGTATAATCCTGGTCTTTACGAGCTCATTTATGTATTGAAATATTCAGTAGCCTCTAAGTAATTAGAGTTTTTATATTATATTATAGCAGGTTTTCTCACTTAAATAGTAAACAATGAAATGTACACAGCAGGTTTTCATACCAATAAAATTCAAACAAATATCTCAATAATTACATTAATTTACGTTACTCATGTGGTAAGTTTTCATAATACTGATGATAATCAAGCGGTCAAGTAGATTTAAGTTGTTGCATGTCATTAAACTTCTCGCTGTTATTTTTTTCCGGGAATCGTGTAGATTTTTCATTGTCTCCATTCTAATGGTTTTGCAACTGTCGATTTTCTTTGTGGTAAATTTCTCCAAGCATCACTGAAATTTTGTTAAAAATATATGTATTTCACCATCAGGAATATATTCCAGTGATCTTACATCCGTAACTTTTGCATCTTCTTTGTCACGACCAGGACGGATGCTATTAAAAAACTGAATATTGCCAAAAGCTTTGAAAAAATTGTGCTTAAAATAAAAAACACATGGGTGCGGTTTTTTTCTCGCTACTTTGCAAATGGCTACATAGTCAGCAGGAACATTAATATTTTTATTTTTTAATGACCGTTCAATACTGGAATGCATACCGTCTTTTTCCATTTGCCCTGTATGTATGCCCTACTTCAAGGAACTTTTGTTCTATTACTATATTTCAGTTCATTGAAATGTTCAGAAGAACATTTGCCATTGTGCTATTCTTATTTTGGTATGAGCATCCGTCACTGTAGAAAATTAATTTGGATTCAGCTGAAACTGTTGGTAAAATTTTATTTTCTATAAAATCTGACCAAATACTGGCATACTCCTCAGCGGTAACTCCTCCTTCAACTTCATTCCAAATGAAACAAAACACGTCTTTATTAATTACATTGTAAAATGTTAGATTGTGAACTTGCAGCCTTATTTTGTAGTGAAAACTACTAACATTAGATTTGGGAGCCGTGAGTACTGATTGCAAATTTACCGTGAATACATTCGATTCTGAATTTTTATCAACCTCCTTTTCTTTTCTGGCTTCATCTTTCCTCTTTACGTGATTCCTGTAGTACTCATCAAATACTTTGCCCAGAGAATATGCTGCACATGATTCACATTGATCTTTCTTGAGATGAAATAATCCGATATTTTTTATGTCAAACACTTCATGAAAAATTGTAATCGAGAGTGGTCGCACGTAATGAGATTCGCACCAATCTTTAAGATATAAATCATAAAGCCGTTGTTTAGAGAACCATTCCGGTAGTAAATAATTTTTGTTGATTGTCGCCCGGCAGTAGTGAGATTTCATAACAGGTAAGGAATCGAAAAATCCATGAAGCTCTATACGTTCTTCTTCAAAAGGTTTTGAACGACTAGATTGCGTTATATTTTCTACAGATTTAGAGTTCTTCCAATTGAGAACGGTCCATTGGCCGATTCCTGTAGTATTTAAAAAAAAAGTTCTACATACTGTGATCAAAACGTATCATTAACTTTTAAATAGTAAAATAGACTCTGGGCCCTTCTCGATTTACTTTGTGATGTAGTTTTCCTTTTAATTCATATACAAAGTTACCATATTATCGACAAAAGATTTTTTCGCCCCCATGTCAGCCTCCAAAAATCATGAAAAATCTTTTGTCGGCATTCTTCAGTGACATAATACATTTCATAACTCCTATTGTATCCTTACATTTGTACCTGCCTTTAATAATGCGGGGCTGCTTAATTAAATAACAAAATACTCGGAGCGCTCACAAATACGCGCCGCCGTCACAACTTCTCATTACAAAAATGACACACTTACATGGAGATAGCAGCTTTTCGCTTTAAGTATTTCGTGCGCTTAAAATAGCAGGTTTACGTTAAACGTTAGGTAAACGCATACTTTATATTTCGATATTGATTTAGCTGTTTATTATACATTATGCAGTTTTTTTTTCTCTTTCCAATGATATCAAAAACGTATTTTACCTAAAAAGTGTAGATAGCAGTTTTACACCCTAAGCCAACGAAGTGTGGTTAAAGATTACGTACATAATGCCGCGTAATATGTCGATGACAACAATAAGATAGAAATCTCTAGCACCTTCTAGGACACATTATAGTTGACAGGAGGTCTGAAAAACCAGCGTTTCGCGTATATAAAGCGGAACAGCGCTGCGCAATTGAGTTTGTTTTGACATTTCGGTGTGAAGTAAGCCGCAGACGACGGCCGGTGTGACCAGTTGTGGAATTTCGGGGCGACAGATATTAAGCGAAATAATCGAGTTCTTACCGATAAAGGAGCGATTAAATAAATGCAACTTCAACGTGCGAGAATTGGATGTAAAAACACACACTTGACCCAATTTAGTTTTGCAAAAGTGGCTCTTCACAAAAAAAATGCTATTCGGGTCAAGCAGTGCAGTGATAATACTACTGAGTCGGATCAAATGAGTAGGTTAATGGATTAAGGACACGATACTGCAAATGAAGATAATGAAGCGTAAGTAATATTATGTAAGTAACACGGGACACACACACACATAAATATATATATATATACGAGCTGAAACACAACAGATCATGTCGAATCATCATCAACTCTCTGCCTCACACTCAAAGCATCATAGCAGGTGACCCCCGGCCTTGCTACGCTCTCGTCTCGGGAGGACCCCCTGCCCATCTAGCATAATCCACTTTCTTTAACCTCCTGACATACATTTTTGATCTTTAATTCGTGAAAAGTAAATAAATTATATTATTTTAATTTACTTCAGCTTTCACCTCTCTATTGCTCGTATAGGTCTCTTCCATATCCATACCTTTTTTTGTTATTTACTTCTTGTAGCCATTTCTTCCCCCGTAGCGGTTATATCGTCGGCCCATCTCTTTTGAGGTCTTCCGATGTCTGTTTTATTCTCTCAACGTCTCCACATCAGAACTCTAGGAGTTCATCTTGTGGTATCCTGCCTTGCCACAAGCCCTGTCCATCGCTATTTCAACTTCGCTACACAATTCACGATATCCACTACTCTAGTTCTGTACCTAACTTCTTATTCTACTTCTTAGGCTTATTCCCAGCATAGATCTCTCGATGGATCGTTGCGTGAATTTGAGCTTTTTTTTTTGTAAGTGCCGTCATCTCCCTTTCATGCGTCATCACTCGAAGTATGCACGATTCGAAGACTTTTTTTGAAAACTAATTGGGATCTCGTTGTTTTCAAAAATATGTATGTTTTCCAAAAGCAATCAAGCTCATTCCTATTCGTCTATTATATTATATTGGCCCGATATTCTGGGTGTAACTATTTAGAATAACGTTTAGGATATTTTCTTAACGTTGAAAAAGATGTTGTAATATAAAACCGGTTCTTCTTCTTCTTAAAAGTAGGCGATCCGCCCTTAAATAGAGATTTATGCCATTTTACAAGTTATATATGAGATGTTGCTAACAAAGGGTGTGATTAATTATATATTTATGTCATTTACTAACAAGAATTTTTATATTATCGCTATCAGATTAAGTGAGTTCATAGCAAGAAGATGGCAAATGTTGGTTGGGAGTTGAAATTTAGCCTCGATCAGCTCATTGTAAAGAGTATTAGAGTTCCGCAATGGGCAGGCAAAAAACTTGTTATCAAGAGTCTCCTCCTCCGAACCACACTCACATACCGGACTGTCCACTATCTTCAGTCTGAACAAATGAGCAGCTACTAGACAATGGCAAATTCTCATTCTAGAGATTGTGGAGATAGTTCTTTTGGAAAGCTTTTTATTGCTAAACCAGGGTTTGCTAGGAATATTTCTTTAACTGTATACTTTTTAAATAAAAACCGGTTAAACATCCGACATTTCGAGTCTCGACAAGGAGACCATTTTTCAAGGTTGCGAAGTTAATTAATGAGAAAATTTATTTTCCAGATGGCGAGCTCTGGTAAGCGGGGCTTAATGTGCCAAAGGTACGGCGTTTCGCCACAACGGTGACGTATTAGGGGAGGCTCCGGAGGGCTGGAGCGGTGACGTATGAGGTAAGGCTTGCCGGGCGCAGGAGGCAGTGGCGTGGCGAGAATCCCAGCCCCGGGCGAGCTCTGAACTTTTTGGGCCGCTGAAAGCAGCTATGCGAGCACCGCGCGTCATGCGAACATTGCAGGAGAATAATTGAGCATACAAGTATGCGACGGTCCACAAAGGATAATCATTGTGAGAATGCTGCACGGCCGAGTGGGATAGTTTTGGCTGCTTGATGTTAAGATCACAAGTTTAATCCTCGACGCGTCCAAAAATGGCAATGTATTGTGTAAAAAGGTAGAAAAAAGTTATCTACAGCGGTATAGGATTATTTTAAAATCATGCACAAAATATTTACGTTTTTTAATTTTTATTGTTTATTAAGGGAGAATACCTACCTATGAAGTGCTAAAAAAGGCAATTTTTGTGAATTTTTTTTTCGGAAACCTAAATAAATTATGGTATTGGTATTTTATTTAAATGAAAGAATATACTTTTATGCATAGATTAATTTTTTTATTAAAAAATATTCAACTTTGGCGGAAAATATTTGGGTTCTGTCTACTGCCAAAAAAAATGTCCTCCGCGGTGACTACTCCCATTTCATCTGTAATCATAAGAATAAAAAACAAAAAGATTATCAAAATTAACACTATAGTTAGTCTTTGGCGTAAGATTTTTTGAAAATATAAATTTTTGAGAAAATGGCGGGCGTTTGAATTTAAAATAGTGTTTTTTAGGGAAAAATTCGGGTTTATTATGCCAACAAAACAAACTAAGTCACATGAAAAAATCCTACGACAAAGAATAGATATATATATATATTTAGTCTTTGCCGTAGGACTAGATATATATTATTATTCTTATATATTATTATATACAGAATAACTACTAGAAATTTCAAGTTAATCGGTTCAGTGGTCGCCGAAATATTTTGGTCACCGACTTTTAAAACATGGGTTCGAGTAAAACGCGTTTGAAAATTGAGCAATGAATAAATCGCGAAATTTTTCAACTTACATAAAATTATTGATTCCAGGTCCATAATATAAGTCCTCGACTTTGCTAAGAATTTCCATATCATCGAGCATCCTATAATATGTACAATGTTGCATAGACACTTACGCATTTTTTATCAACAATCTTAAATTTTTTCACAAAAATCATCGAATCATCACTAACGCTACCAAGACGTAACGCTATGCTAGATGGCGCTGTTCTCACAGTCTTACCTCGCGGCCAAAATATATACCTAGCAATAAAAGTACGACTACCTATAGCTAGTAACACATTATATAGTAAACAGCGGTTACTTTATATATGAGTCGATATGAAATCATTTTCTTTCATTTAATGTTATTTTTAGGTACGAGTTATCGAATTGTGCGTTCTTGTAAAAACCGACTGTAAAAAATAATTCAATATTATGAAAAAAAGTAGCAAATCCAAAATTTCAACTCTCGTTTTAGTTGAATTTGAATTATGTAATTCTATTGTCTGCTATGGATGTTGGTGACTCTTCGTTTTTAACATTTAAATTTTTCTCTCTTCCATTTGGCACTTATATTTATTGATAAATAAGTTTTTTTTATTTAAATAATCTTATTATAAAAAACCACGATACAGCAAAAATATTTTATATGAATTTACCCCTATTATCGGGGTAACGAGAATTTTATATTTGGTAATTGAAATCCTGACACAAAATATACGAAACGTATTTATTTATGTAGGTACGCGTAAAGTTACTTTGAAAAATGTCAAGATATCTCTTTAATATCATATCATATAGCAGAAAAAATGGCTTTAATTCAATATCGAGATGAATATATTCAATATATTGAGATGAATAGTAGCTCACTCCAGACCAGAAAATTACTCCTATTTTCATAGCACAAACGTTTAGCTTAGTTTGAAAATAGTAAGAATATTGATGTGACACGTATTCCGTGTATTCTCTATTAAAAAAAATTAGTAGATGTGCGTGAATTTTTTTTTATTTTTTACAAACTTTTATAGGGGATGTAAATATTGGTATGTACCTACTTACCTAGTATACCCGTTTGCACGCCTATGGATGCAAATTTAGCCTGGTGGCACACTCACTGTTGGTTGAATAGCGAATAGAAATAGAATAGAAGAGGAAGAAGAATACGTGTGGAATTTATGAACAAATATAGGGAGAAAAACATGAAATTGAAAATGAAGATAATGATAGCATGCCCGCTCCGCTATGGAAGCGTACGTATTTTTTTTATGAAATATAAAACAATTTTTTTATGAAATATAATAAACGTTTACGCTGGTACCAATTGTTATAATAATATTAGTCTTTTTTTCACATAACCACCAATCACGTTAAAATTGACGAAGTGTACAATGTTATATAATAGCCGTAAAGACATAACTCAATGAGATTAGACCCCATTGATAGTTCAAAATAATACAAATATAAATATATTTAACATAATATATAGGTATACTTTTTTATATATATAGGTATACGTTTAACTGTGCTATTGCTTTGGTAATCAATAATATTCACATGTTGTTGCCATCCATGCATATGATTCTTTACATATATTATTTTATTTTCACTATTGCTTTTGTATTATATAATATCTACTGTTTTTATTATCCACATTTTATATTTATATCCTCAATTAATTGATTAATCTTACAGTTATGTAGTATTTTGTTTTACATCTTTATTATTTTGTTCTCACTATATTGTCAGCTGCTCGTCTCGGCACAGGTTCTTCCTAGCGAGATGAGCGGCCCCATTTCCTACTCCATGTATCAAGATGAAGATAAATAAATAAAAAAAATAAATGATCAACTCTTAGTCTCGTCTTGAAATGTTAAGATATATACAGAGAATAAAACGTTTTCCACGTGCATTGGTGCACGGATTGATTTTTTACTATTGATTCCGAGGCTCGTACAAGTCCGGGCCCCCGGGAGCTCTCCCGGAGCTTGCCCGGGAAGCCGCGCCACTGGGGAAGAAGGAAAACTTCAGGGAGACAGAGTGTAACCAGCTTTCATCCCCGCGAGACCAGCGAGGGCGGAAAAACAGGTGAATTTGTAAAAAAAACATTTTCGTCAAATTATTACGGGTAAAGCTCGGCCTGCACACTCGGCTCTTTATCCGAGGGTTTGTTTTTTATCTGCCGCTTGCTTTCGCGGCGGAGACGAATCTTTAGAAAGCGGAGAGCGGTAGTGGAAGTTGGAGTTTCGAGGTAGGGATGGGGTAATCACTCGGCGAACTAATTGTATAATAAGAAAGATCGAATTATCAGAACGAGAGAAATAATATATTTCAGCTAGCAAGTTCTCCCGGCACTGCATCAGATGAAATAAGTTAGATTTAGTTTAATTCAGAATATTTTGATATATTTAGATGTCTCATGGAGACAAAGCTATTTATATGGAAATGTAGGTATGGAAGTGTTTTTGCTTGTTTACAGGGCTTATGACCTATCGTATGGCTGGCTTAAGTGATCACTTTACACAGTGTAACGTTCGCTAATTCCACCGATGATTGCCTACCACACCTGCAAAATGTTGAAAGTTATATATATGTGAAGTTTGTACAACTTGTTCCACATATGTTTTATTTTACTAACGCTATCTGTGGTTGAAATTTGTCATCCCCATAAACCTGTATAGATGTCACCGTTGGTAATGACATACACATTTTTTTTTACTAGAGCTGTATATGACATTCATCCCAATTATTAACATGTACACTAGAATACGCCTGAATGTTATACTAAAAATTATGTTGGAGACGTTCATGAATATCATAAAATGAACACCAAATAGGTAAATTACATTCAATGATACCCATGGCAAGTGCATAGTAAAGCAATTTTATTGAGGAAATACCATTGAAGTTTTTAGAACATCTTAAGACAAATTCAAGAATTTTTCAAGTGATGAAACTATTTTTTATATGGAAAAGTAGGTATAGAAGTCTTTTTGGGTGTTCATAGGGCTTACAACCTACTGTACGACTGGCTCAAGTGATGAATTGATGATGAGTGTGGTAGTCTATCATGGGTGGAATTGTGATGGTTATATTGTGTAAAGTGATCACTTAAGCCAGCCGTACGATAGGTCGTAAGCCCTATGAATACCCAAAAAGACTTTCATACCTTCTTTCCCATATTTAAAAAAAATCGTCGCTATGAGACATCTGTAATTTATAATGATGAGTTTAATTCAGTTTAACAGAACGAAAGGCATGCCTATAATATTGGGTAGTGCTTTAATATTCGTAAAAGTATTGGTAAAAATTCTTCTTCTTTATTTACAAAAATTAAAATTCTTTTGTATTTGATAAATAAATAAATAAATATTTTTGAAGAAAAAAATTAATAAAAAAATATCAATCAAGAAATATTATAGATGACTCATAGAGACGAAGCTATTTATGTGGGAAAGTATAAATGGAAGTCTTTTGGGTGACTTAAGTGTTAACTTTACACAATATAACGTTCACCATTTCCACCCATGATGCCTTTGCACACCTTGTTTCATATGTGAGTTATATTCAGTTTAATAGAACGAAAGGCATGCCTATAATATTGGGTAGTGCTTTAATATTCGTAAAAGAATTGGTAAAAATTCTTCTTCTTTATTTACAAAAATTAAAATTCTTTTGTATTTGATAAATAAATAAAAAAATATTTTTGGAGAAAAAAATTAATAAAAAAATATCAATCAAGAAATATTATAGATGACTCATAGAGACGAAGCTATTTATATGGGAAAGTATAAATGGAAGTCTTTTGGGTGACTTAAGTGTTAACTTTACACAATATAACGTTCACTATTTCCACCCATGATGCCTTTGCACACCTTGTTTCATATGTGAGTTATATTTTTAGACTACCATCTGTGGATATAAATAGTTTCATCTCTATGAGACATCTTTAACATATCGCGATTAATGATGTTCCCTCAGTGGAAAATATCCTGTATTGTGTTCTTGAAAACTTTGAAAATACTCAAAATTTTCTGAATAAAAAAACGTTCACAAAAAGAAAATACATACAGTTCATAACATGCTCAAATGAAAAAAAAAACAATACATTAAGTGTCCGTTATTTTTTTTCATTTTTCATTTTCAGTCGAATGAAATGATAAAAACCTTGCAAAAAATTAAAAAAGGTATTTTTTACAAAGTTTTTATCATTTTATTTAAGTTGTATTGAAGCAAATGAATTTTTCATAATCGATATAAGTTACTGTATTGATAGTTCTACTTTTTACAAAAAATAAGTCGGAAATATTGAAAAAAAAAAAAATCTTTGATATTGCATATCTTCATAACTATTGATATTAGGTCATGATTGCTTGAACATTTTACACTCATAACATAGTTAGGAATCTCCCGGCCAAGTTTCTGCTAGTAGTTCTGGTACACCCTGTATGAACATTTTTCCTTAACAGTAATTATTAAATCGCTTCATTTAGAATGAAATTCTTTTATAAACAATTTTTTTGCCAGAATCAATAAAATGCATTTTGTATATTGTTAGTGTCGAACATTTTTTTTTCTAAACCAAAGTTTTCCTGAGATATTAGAAATCTATATTCAACATCTTTCTTATTTGACGAATTTGACATTTTCTTCCGATGCCTAATGTTGAATGACTAATTAAAGCTTATTTGAATCTGCAGAATAAAATTAATAAATTCGCGTGACGCGTTTCCGTCGTCGCATTCACGAAATTAGTCCATAAATCGAGCGTAAATACGTTACACATAAAAAATAGAATAAATTATTTCAAAACCGTGCAAGTATCTATATTTCGATATATTATTCCATCCCTTCCAACAATGTATCGTAGTTATTTGGCGCACGAGAATCCATACAGGGAAAATGATAAAATATTAAATTCTCTTTTATATCTCCCGGAGCGCTACATTTCCTTTTATGCCAGAAACCCGGGCGGAGACTCGCGCTCGACTGTTGGTATTTGAAGAATTTTTAATATCGCCGAGAAGCCTCCACCAGGAGACGTCGCAGGCTGTATCTTCGCCCCCGAGCGGCGGGTGCAGCGCCCCCAGCATTCCTTGCCCGTGTCAATATTGGCCGCGATAACTCGGCGCTCGGCCAAGCCAATCTGTGTCCATTTCATGCGAACGCTCTTTATCTAAACGTGTGTTTACTTTAAGAAGGTTGCGTGTTTGAAGAACGCGATGCGTTGATATTTAACCAAATTAATAAAAAAATTAATGAAGAATAGTGACGTATTATACACTCACTACATATATGAGCGTAGACATCAAAAGAAAACTCTTCGATACCTGCATTCTGCCTGTCCTAACTTATGGCCGCCGATCCTGGGCGATGACTAAAACCCACGAAAGAAAACTAGAATCTTGCCAAAATGCTATGGAGAGAAGTATGTTGGGGAAAAAAATCAGATAGAATAAGGAATTCAATAGTCAAAGAACAATCAAAAACGAAGAATGTTAAAGTACCAATCAGAAGGCTTAAATAGAAATGGACATACAATCAGGGGAAGAGTGAAATGGTCAAAAACAATAGTGTATCAGGTTCACAAGAGACGAGAAAAGGAAACGAGGCAGGCCTTCTAGAAGATGGGTGGATGAGATCAAGGGTACAGCAGGTGGCGCGTGGACCAGAATAGCAATAGATAGGGAGGAATGGAGGAAATTGGAGGAGGCCTTTGCCAAAAGGCATACACACGGAACAGCCATGGTAGGTATGAAAACTTGTCACAAGCAAATCTTAAATTTTAATGTCTAAATAAAGGCTATTATTATTATATTATTCTACATAGACGAGGGCGGTGAAGTTGAAGATTAATATAAAAAATAATATTTGTAAAAAAAGTCAAATTAGTATTCTTTTTAAAATTTATACATAAAACTCGAATATTATAAATACTAGTAAATGTCAGATTTTTACTATACACCATTAAACACTTCGATATCACTGTGAATGTGCTGAATAATTTGACTTTTCAAATGAATTATTGAAAACGATTTGATGTTATCACGTATTTATTTGCAACAAATTAGAAGATTTTTGTATTCTGCAATCCGGATGCTCAGACCTCGGATGCATTTCACTGAAAAAAAACGCATTTTGTTTAAAAAAAACAAGGATCATCATTGAAGATCACGAGTGGAGGTGGAACGGATATGACGCGTGCTCTAAACAGCCTCAAGGGGAATGGAAAAGACACGAACCAAGTGCAATGCTTTAGGGGTTGAATATTTTTAAGGGTAGATATCGTAAATCAGATTAATAATACATATGTTCTGTAATAACGTATGGTTAGTCTTCGTACTGACAGAAAAATCAAAAGAAAAATGTACGCTTGATTATTACAATATTAAGTGAAAGCCATCATCCATCATCAGGGCACCTGACAACACATCACTCCTGATGATGGCCCTGCAATGGGATCCGAAACTTCGGCCAGAGAGGTCGGATATACATGACAGAATATCTCAGAAAACTACGCGAAGAAGAAACATAGTAGTTGGTAAGTATCAACATAATTATACACCTTTTGGTACAACATTAAATTATTGTCATGAATTTGCAGCGGTGGGAGACGAAATGAACTATAAATTAATTAAACTTACATATTTAAATCACATTAGACTTAAAATCAATTGACACAAACTTAACTGGAACACTATTCCGAAATTCGCATTTTTTTATTCAATCGAGAATTTTTCATTTGTCTATAGTGTACTTATTTCACTATTTCTATTGCACAGATTCACTACTAGATTATTCCCCACACTCGTACTGTTTATTTTTGCCTCTGGCTGACTATACATTCTCTCGGATTGCCATTATCCGTGGTTTTTCGTTGTCAATTGGTGACTGTGTTCAGCGCGATGTTGCCGCGTATTTACAATTTTTTGAATGCGATTTTCTCGAAGCTTCTCAAATCTTCAAGATTGTTTGGAAAACTTATATAATATGCTTTCTCATCGTTTAAGAGAATCGTGATAAAATTAAACGAAACCCGGGCTGGATACACACACCTCAGTTGATTCATCTGAAAAAAATTAAACATCCAGGGAGCAATAATCTTTACATCCATCGAATGTCGTATTATATAATTAATTAATTAATGTATGTTGAGTAGCTTGTTGGTCTTGTGGTCAGGACTCTCGCGGGTTCGAACCTCACTCAAGACCAGCAAGTTAGTCCTATTTTCATAGCACAAGCGTTTAGCTTTGTTTGGGAATGGTAAGAATATTGATGTGACACGTATTCCGTGTTCGTATTTAAGAAAATTTTTCGATATTTTGAAAGTGTGTCAAATGTTATTAGTTATGATTTATGTTGGAGACATATGTATTTACACTCGTATGTACCTACGCCAAGCCTTCTGTATTCCCATGGCTTGCAGGCAGGAAGATGTGAATGCCATGCATTCCGATCTCTTAAACATTTTTCCATTTAGATTCACTTACTTCTCACGTATTCTACTATATTCACCCCTATCCCACAACTGCTCGAATGATTTATCGCAAGGCCGAATGCGCTCGTCATCTTTCGTTTTTTTAAATTCACCCCTCTGAACCCAATTAATAAGATTAATAATAAAATAAATTTGGTGTGAAAATAAGTATTTATTTATAAAAAAACTATCTTTATGAAAATTAAGGCCTTTAGATTTACGACATAAAAAAAGATTTAGTTTATTAGGTATTCAGTGACCAACAAATTACATGAATAATTTAGAAATACACGTAGAAAAATATTTTCTAGTTCCCTTGATGATTATATTTTTTCGATAGATAGATTTTTTCTAGGGGATTCATACATTTTGCTTTGACGAGGCTCGAACTCCTGACCACTCAACACGTTAAGGGTTGAGTGATTAATGGGGTGTTTCTTGATATTATGGTTAACAAAAGAAGACTAGAAGAGAATGACCGAGCATCAAGCACCAAAGTCCCTGCTGAATTCAAGACCGATAGGGCGAAGGAGCCTAGTAAGGCCAAAATTAAGATGGAGCGACAACGTCCTCAAAGACAAATCTATCTAGGAGCTTCTGAACTGGGGAAAGCTGGCAAAAAACCGAGATGAGTGGAGGAAGACTCTTGAGGAGGCCAAGACCCACCAGGAGTTGTAGAGCCAAGGGTGATGATGATGATTAACATAAGATCGTTTATAGGACAAAGCTGATACAATTGTTTACATCCCAACGAAATGGAAATAGACAATAAATCTTTCTATTTTACCTTTAACTATTATTATTTGTACCTTTAACTTTATTATTATTTTATCTTATGTTTTTATGTTTTTCTGTATTATTATTATTTTTATTATTACCTTTTAACTATTATTATTGTAACTTTTAACTGTATTATTATTGTATTTTAACTGTCTTATGTAATTTAAAAAAAAATATTCTGTATATTGTAAAAGCCCATAAGGGCGTTAAATAAAAAAATAAATAAAAAAATTAAAAAATCAATAAACATGTCGCTAATCACGCAAATACCAGGACTGTTTCTGGCATAAGGTAAAAATACGCAAAAAATGCTATTTTGACAACGAAGATCATCGATATGAAGTGAATAAATATTTATTTTTAAAATAATATTTAAATTTTAGTTAAAAAATTAGGAAATGCAACAGATTTGTTAGACAACAGGTTTCTCTTAAACGTAGCAAAGCCTTAATAAAATATGTTTACAAATTCACTTAACTCATTACCAAGTCTATATAGCCAGGGCAAGGTAAGTGTTTGTGGTAGTTAGTTCTTACATTTTTGCAGTACGTATTTTTTAAATGCCTTGAATTCTAAGACGTACTTCGGCAATAAAAGCGGGTCTATAGATTTGTAAATTAATTAAATTAATTTTGGTAAGTCAGAATCCTTCTATACTATAAAGTTAGAATATTAAGTTCTTTCATAAGCCAGTTGTATTTCATCAATGAAATGGGTATATTTAATTGCAAGTTATCTAATGAATCTAAAAAAAAGTAGATTGGATTTTATATGGTTTATACAATCACTAATCCCGATGTTTAAAATATATGTATGCGGAACTACATGGCATAAATTGTAAGAATTATAGTTTAATAATTTTATTTACTTAGAATATTTTGAGTTTGTTCAAATCTTTCAGAACAGTGCTGGATTTATGTCACATAGACATTATTAATCAATTAGTGTATATTACAGATATCTCACAGAGACGAAACTGTATTAATTATGGGAAAGTAGGTATAGAAGTCATTGGGTGTAACAGGACTTATGACCTGTCTTTTTATGGTTGGCTTAAGTGATCACTTTACACAATTGTAACATTCGCCATTTCCACCCATGATAGAATATACCATGCTTATTCATTTTTTGGAAGTTGTATATATGTTCAAATTGCGTGAAGCTTTCATATATGAGTTGTAAGCGCCATTTTCATTCCCCTAAATCCCCACAGATGTCGCTAATGAAAATGGCTTTGTACAGGCCGCATGTTACAATTGTGTAAAGTGATCACTTAAGCCAACCATAAAAAGACAGGTCATAAGTCCTGTTACACCCAATGACTTCTATACCTACTTTCCCATAATTAATACAGTTTCGTCTCTGTGAGATATCTGTAATATACACTAATTGATTAATAATGTCTATGTGACATAAATCCAGCACTGTTCTGAAAGATTTGAACAAACTCAAAATATTCTGAATTGTAAATACTGGTAAAAAAGGAATTTAACAAAAATTGGAAATAATATTTCCTGGCGTATCCTAGTGTAATGCAAGTATTCGGATGAATTTCATTACACACAATAAAGTATATTGCTCCCAAAAATTCCGTAAATCAATTGTAGATTTTCTCATTAGCGACATCTGTGGGGATTTAGGGGAATGAAAATGGCTTTGTACAGGCCGCATGGAAAAGGCGCTTACAACTCATATATGAAAGCTTCACGCAATTTGAACATATATACAACTTCCAAAAAATGAATAAGCATGGTATATTCTATCATGGGTGGAAATGGCGAATGTTACAATTGTGTAAAGTGATCACTTAAGCCAACCATAAAAAGACAGGTCATAAGTCCTGTTACACCCAATGACTTCTATACCTACTTTCCCATAATTAATACAGTTTCGTCTCTGTGAGATATCTATAATATACACTAATTTATTTACTTATCTTATTTTATTAGCGCCAATATTTAAGTAGGTACCTACACATTAAAAAATACAATAATAAGTAAACGCACGAATTTCCAAAAAAAGCATAGGTACTATTTTAATAGATGCGATACTAATTTAAAATAAAAAAATATCAGTACACTCAGAACTAAATATATTCTAAGTGTAAATATTTCTTCAATTCGGTTATGTTCCAAAAACGAAAAATGTCAAAGAATTTAACCTGTTACCAAGCCAGTACAACCGTCGTATTGGCGTATTTACTTCTATTTTATTTCTTATTTCTACGGGTCCTGGCTACCTACAAAAAACACTACGTGTTGCCTCGTTTGTATTGGTATTTTATACGAAACCATTTGAATTAGTTCAGGGCAGTCCAACATGCTGTTAATAATTTTGAGAATACTATTACGAAAATAATAGTATAATATTTTTTTCTTTCCTAATAAAAATTTGTAAACCAGTCGCATCGCTTTGCTATTTTAACTTTGAAAGTAGTTTTTAACATCTCGTAGCTGCTAAACTTCAAATGTTCAATCATTTTAATCGAAAAATTGAGAACATCTGGTGGAAAACTTTGATTATGATTAAACTCCAGAATTTCTTACATCTTGCGTGCAAACTTTTTTCATTAGTTTGATAAGTTTGAGAAGCCTACATAATATTTAGAAGTTGACCCACCGTTTTATTCCTTATCTACTCTTTATCCCTTTATTTGGGGTCGGCCACTCAAAACAACCTGATCCACTTTGTACCTACTGGCCTGGGCGGCATTGTTTCTCGAATCAAGCGATTTTTCTCCCTTCGCATCACACGTCCATTTCATGTCCCCTCGTTTATGTTTTCAGTATGGGAGCCACCCTAAAAGAACCACAAATACAAACAATTTGTCAAATCTTGTAACTCCATCCAGCTCCGTATTTTTCTCTCAGTTACATGCGTATTGTCTATCTATTTCTTTAAACTCACTTAAAGATTTTACCCATACATCTTTGGTCTACACATTACACATTTGGTACATCTTTATATTTTGTATATCTTTATATTTGGTACATCTTTATACTAATATACAGGGTATAACAGAGCTAGTCCACAATATTTTAAGGTAAATTATTGCCTTGATTATGAGTCGAAAATGTTAAAATAACCATGACCTAATTAATAGCAATAGTTAAGGAGATATGCGACATCAAAGTTTGCTTTTTTAAAATATTTTTTATTACAGACTTATTTTCTGCAAAACGTTGGACTATCATTACAGTAACTTATGTCTAATATGAAAAATTCATTCACTTTAATACAAGTCAAATATTGAAGGATTTTATTATTTTATTTATCTTTTATTGAAATGAATGAATTTTTCAAAAACGATATTAAGTTATTGTAATGATAGTTCAACGTTTTGCAAACAATAAGTTAGAAATATTGAAAAAAAAAACGCAAACTTTGATGTCGCATATCTCCTTAACTATTGATATGAAGTCGTGGTTGCTTGAACATTTTCGATTCATAATCAAGGCAAGAATTCATCTTTTTTTATTGTTGCCATTTTATTTTTACCTTTTGTAAAACTGTATTTACAGTTTAAACGCAAGGATTTCATTACAGTATATTTACATTTCCTTAATTACTTACTTACTTACCATCACGCCATTGCCCCGTGGGGGTAGGCAGAGAGGATAGAGCGCCACACTCTTCTGTCCTGACATACAACTCATACATCTTCGCATGCAAGCTCGCCGGTTGTTGAGGCTTCTAACGGGACCATCTTCCAGTATCTGGTTGATCTGGTCATGCCACGTCTTCCGCGGTCGCCCTCTCTTTCTGGCGCCATCAACACTTGCATTATATATCTTTCTTACCATTCTTTCCTCATTCATTCGCTCAACATGTCCAAACCATCTGAGCGACCCTTTTTTAATTCTATTAATTATGTTAAGATCAGCTTTACATTCATTCCTAATATCTGCATTCTTTACTCTATCATAAATGGATTTGCCACACATACGTCCTAGGGATCTCATCTCCACTGCATTCAATCTACTTTCGTTCCTCTTCTGCCAGCTCCAGGCTTCGCTTCTATCAGTGTTGATACCAGAATTCCATTATGTACCGCTAGTTTTTCCTCGGTAGACATATTTTTATTAGAATCTATTCCTTAATTAATTATCCTTAAATTATAATATAATATAAAACTTCAAATTTCAAAACTTTTATGCATTTAAGTATTCACTTCACAATTGACTGTGGGTTATCTTTAGTTTTTGTGGGTTTCTTTAGGGTTTTTTCTATATTTTTTGTTCTGTTACATTTTTTATTCTATCCGGTAGTTTGTTGAATAATTTTGGTATTACACACTGTTTGGTCCTGTCTTAGTAATAATTGTAAAGTATTATGGACTAACTCTGTTACACCCAGAATATTTGGTATGGTAGGTATAGTAATTAAATTAAATTCAAACATATTTAAAAAAAATATTTCGAAAGATCACGAAACTTCGTCTGTTAAGGCTTAAATGAATAGGGAGTCGTTTGTAGAAAGTTCTATTAATTACCGTCTCGATAACTATTAAAATCTTGCTTCTTTTTATGTAGTAGCTTTCATGGTCTCTACATGAGGTATTTCATGTAGTATATATGAACTCATCTTATGTCTATATCCATGCATAATACTACTAATATCTACTGTATATTTACTTCCTGAATACTTATATTATACCTACTCGTTATGTTTTTGCTAAATATTATTATTGATAATTCTGTATAATTTCTTCCTTATGTTACGCTTCATTAAAGCTTGTGTTATTGCTTGACATGTATATCTTAATTTTTTTTAAAAGTAACCCTTAAAAAACAAGTTTTTACTATAGGTACTCCCTTTCTTTGTAAAATATAACAATAAGACGAATTAAAACATATAACATAACATTAAACTTACAGAAATTTAATATATTTCTAAAATGTCAGTTGTTTTGAGATGTCAAGATTTTGATAGATTCAATTATCATCAATATCGTACCTTATGAATTTCCAGCGTCAAATGATTTAGTCAGAATCAGATTTGAGTAATGTATAATTCTTCAAAACTAAGCAGAAATTTAAAAGAAATAAATTATTATTTGAATTTTTCCCAAAAAACCCAATTTTGCTGTCATCTGTGAACCAATTGTTTTGTAAATTTTCGAAATTCGCAGTGATGTACCTATTATACCGACGGAGTAATTCAAATTTAGAAAATATTCCGCGACGTTATCGGGCCGTCGCGCCGTTGCTAATCAAACTTTTCTAATTATTCCAATTTGAAAAAACCAACAAAATTTCTAAAAATCCGAAATTATACTGTAATTATTAATTTTTTTAACGAAAATTTGATAGATCTTCTTGATCGTCGCCACGAGTCTGCTTGCCAAGTTTCAGCTCTATTGGATCACGGGAAAAGGGTCAAAAATCGATCCAAAGTTTTTGTTGATGGCAAGCAAGCAGACGCCACGAGTTAATATAAAGAAGTAAAAAGCCCTAAAGAGCATATTTATAAGGAATAAATAAAATAATCTCTGCTTTTTAAACATTTTTGTTAATGGAAAAATGGACATAAAACACCAAAAAAACAAAATGTTTTTAATCTACTCATTTAATTTACTAGATCCACGATACTAAGACTTATATATATTTGCACTTTGCACATTTTTTGGAAGTTTATTATAATCACATCAGACTCCAGATGCAGAGCTTCGTTTGAGGCATGTTGTATTCATTCATTTTTCTAAATTTAGGTCTGCTGTGACCTGTGACCTGTGACGTATGCTGATGATATAAGAGAGTCCGGTCCATTTGATGCAAAGGTATACTCTTTAGCTAATACATATTGCAAGAAGATGGTGAGCCAAAACCTCTCGAAATTTCTCGAAGACAATAGCACTACGGAACACTCTGGAATCCTCTAGTACACTTTCGTGAACACTGGAAAAGTCGAGCGATCACTTTATATAAATAAAAAATCGTACATGCAAAATATCTTTAAATTTACCGGATTTTAACAAAAAATATGTCGTGACATTGAAACCACATCTTTATTTAAAGAAATGATATAAGCCTGCACGTAGCATCCCCCACCCTCCAGCGTTAATCTACTCACCCACTCGAGGGGTTGTGAGACCGCTTTGATATTAAAACACCCCACGGAGCCCGCTTAGGGGATGCTGAGTAAAACACATTGACTTAAAAATTCTACATTATTATTTATGAAATATGTTTCCAAGGCGCAAAAGCTATCTACTATAAAAGATGTAATACATTTTTTTAGGAAAATCACTGATATAATATTGAAAAATCGAGACATATTGTGATATTGGTATTATAAATTATGATGAAAAGAAACATATATACCTCACACCTCGCAAAGCATAGTACGCAATGTCAAGTGAAGATATTTTTAATATTTATTGCAAATACGATATGGTTAATAATTTTTAACAAATTTTAAATTACTTTGTTAATATAAGAGTAGCTTGTTGGTGCAGGGGTCATGACGCTCGCCTGGTGATTTGGTGGTCGGTGGTTCGAGCCCCATTCCAAGACACCAGCAAGTTAGTCATGTTTTTATAGCGCTAGCGTTTAGCTTAGTTAGAAAATAGTAAGAATATTGATGCGATACGTTATCTCTATTTTATAAAACAGTAACCCATTTATTTTCAAACTTTTATAGATTTCGCAAACTATCACTCCCTTCCTTAGAATATTGAAAATTTGTGGTCAATTTGATTGAAGTGCTGATAAATGGAAAATATATGAAAGTCTTTTGGTTCTTAAATAGGGCTTTAGTTATGGACTGACTTCTATAGTATTTTTATTAATTTAATCCTTGAGTTAACTTGAATTTCTCATACCGGGAGATCGGGGGTTCGATTCCTTGTGAGGTCAAAATCCATCTATGTGGTTTTCTTTGGCCTGGGTGATTTTGTGAAGTGTTTCATGGCTTCTACTGTTAAATAAATTTTTGAGGAGTATACCTATGACTTAAAAGTTATTGGAAAGTCTCTACCAGGGACCCATGATTTTAATTCTTGTTATCGTAGTTAATCGTGAAGATAAACGAAGGAAAGACTAAGATTATGAGGTAATAATAAACACACTCTTAATCATAATATTACTGTCATTTTCCGATCTAAAATAAATCTTCAAAGTATAAATATTTTTTCATGATAATACCTTATTGTAAAGTTGTAATTACTATCGCTGTAGATTTTTTCTGTAGATTAATCTATTTTGTATTGAATAATTTATTTTTTCAAATTGTTGAAATATTGAACTAAAGAACATACTCTACTCTAAAAGAAGGTACTCTTTAATTAAAAATATGTTAAGATATTTAAATTGGATTAGCATTAAACAAGAACTCAAGCAAAACACAATAATTTTCATATATAAAATCTTGTGTTTAGCTTGTTATATAATTAACATTAATAACCTTGTAGGACTATATTCTTGCCTTATGAGTAGAAAATATTAAAGCAGCTATGACCTTATATCAACAGTTATGGAGTTATGCAATATCAATGTTTGCATTTTTTCAATATTTCTGACTTATTTTTTACAAAACGTTGAACTATCATTACAGTAACCTTTATCGATTACGAAGAATTCATTCGTTTCAATACAAGTCTAACGTTTCATAAAAAATAAGTCAGAAATATTGAAAAAAAATGCAAAACTTTAATATCGCATATCTCCACAACTATTGGTATTAGGTAATGGCTGCTTGAACATTTCCGATTCATAATCATGGCAGGAATAAGTCCTGCGAGGTTATTAATGATTTCCATATAACACTGTATATGACAAAATATATGATAGCATAGTTACACTCAACTGTTAAGTGGCATTGGTAGGTAAGATAAAATAAGTTTTTCGTGTTCGTCCTCTTCTTTAATGGCCTCACGGGACTGGGAAGTCCCTGATCGCAGCTGCTGCAGGACGCCATCCGTGAATAACTTACAAAATCCTTAAAATTTATAAAACAAAATGTAATTTAGAGGATTTTTTCAACATTTCTGTAGTGACTGATTTCATTTGTCCATTTTCGATGATTTTTTAATGCTTCGTTTTGTTGAAAAAAACTATTTGAAAAATAAAATGTGTTAAGGCTTAAAAAGCTTCAATTACTATTTAAAATATAGCCATTAAGTGTTAATGTATGTTTTGCCCGTTTCTGCCAAATGAAGAGGGCAAGAGGACACAAAATATGTAAAAAATTAACCAATAATCTATTCTTCCTTACTATTTACAATTTCTTGTCAAAGTTCTACAAGTTTTATGATGCATCTGCGATAAAAACCGTCAAGTCACAACTCAAAGAATTCAGAAGAAAGTGTAAAAAGTGCTCACTTTTGTCTACTTGACATTCCGTTTTGAAGGCCTTTAATGAAATAAAATCATTTATATAAGTAAACACAATACCTTATATAGCAGAAATTCTAATAAAGTATAACTTGCACTAAATCATTTTATTTCTAGCGAACGTTTTAGTTTTGTATTAAAAAATGATAGGTATTTTGTCTTAATTTATTTTTTTATATTTAACGTTTGATGTTTTCTATTTCCGTGACTTAAATCACAATCCTAAAATAATATCTAGAACAAGTATTTATACACTGATGAATAGTATTTTTCCATTTTAATATAACTATATAATAATACTATACGCACAGCAAGTAAATTATGAATGTTTTTTTTTTAACATGTGTTTTTAATCTATGTATTTTTGGAGAGGTAGGTACCTACAGCTCTACAGGTATAGCTTGACACTTCGCAGAATTTACATATTACATTTTCACAAAGTTTCTAGAGCTCGCGACCATTGTCTGCATATCTCTACACAAGGAATCCACCAATACCGTTATTTCCAGAAATTCTCGTGCAAGTTTCCAAGTTTTATTCGATATCCAGGAGCCCAATTTCTGAAACTTGCTGTGAAATCTCCGCAATGCTTTTATTCCCGATCGAAGATAACATTCAACCACTAAAATACACCTGTGAAATTGAGGAGTTTTGGACTCCTCTATTACCTCCTCCTCACGTATAAGCTTTCATAATAAGTGTACAATACTTTTATAACATATTTATAACAAATTACTACCAACGTAACTAAAATAATACCTACGTTTGAAAGCCACTTTGTTAACTTCTGTTTAATAAATCTTTCACTTTTAACCCTTTAATGTCAGATGGCGATATGTTGTAGATTCGTGGAGCACAGAACATGAAGAAACGTTAGCCAAATTTTGTCTTCATTTTCGGTACTAAAACATTTCCCGATGTTGTGTTTTCTAAATAGTATTTCTTGATTCAGATCGTATATTTACTAAAATTATTTTTTTAAATCTCTTTATTATTAAAGAGATTTAAAAAAATCATTTTAGTATTGAACTGGTGTATAGCTGTCATATATCAAGCACTTGAAAATCTCTAAACAAGTCTTCAGAATTATATCTAAATGGTTTCTTATTTATTACACGTATAATCCATTTCTGAGACTTTATTATAGAGTCTTATATAGTAAAAGCTGCACCACCCCATGCACACATAGCGTAGTTAATAATACTTTGATAGAGTGTATAATACTACAGTATACTAAAAATAGTAATTCGTCTTCATACAAACTGACCGCTGCCTATTAGAATGTGTGCGTGCGTGCTCGGCGCCGTGTACGCACGCACATTGACATAAAATATGGGGGCACAAGGCGGCGGCAGTAAGGGCCGTAACTTCGGTGCCATTCGCGCTCGCAGCCGCCGCTTTAGTAAAAAAATGCGCTTCCTGAAAAAAATACCTTTTTCATGTTTGTGGTGCTTTACTAAAAAGGTGTGTTGATTATCACAAAGACTGTGAGTTTTTAAAAGTCTACGTTGATGTTAATCAGTGTTCTTGCAATTTAAGTGCAGAAACTAGGTATACTAATTACAGAAATTTTCGGGTTTCGTGTCTAACTTATGCGTCGGAATCTCAGACGCTACGAGTTAAAAGAAAGGGAGTAAAAATATAGTGAGATCCCCAGCGTCAATGCAAGAGTAGGCTAATAACTCGCCGACAGGCCGGAGATAAACTACTGTTCTGGGTATACTGTGATAATACCGTGCAAAATCTATTTGATTTTGCACAGTGACAAGGTTTAATCCACCGTTATGATGCTTCTGTATGATTAAGGCGATCGTCTGGCATTGAGCGCTTTTTCTCATAGCTTCTCTTCTCTTGCATTTTGTATAACTTTTTTGTACGGAAAGACATCAAATTAAAATGTATTGCTTACTTGATTAAATAGCTTAAATCAGGAATTTTAAATAGGTAAGTTTTTTTTTGTATTTGTTTGAAAAGAGTTCCTTTTCAATTCTTTTAATATATTTAAGTTAAAAAGTTGTCAACTGCGTAAAAAAATAGTTGAAAAAACTACACAAAAGAAAATTACATTAAAAAAATACGCGCGCGAATTCACGACCCACCAAACTAAAGCTAAGATGGCGATTTTCCGAGTTATATATAACCAATGGCAATTCTTATAATTAACGATATCAAGTCACTTTAGAAATGGTGTTAAGAAAATTGCACACGCTCTAGGCGCTATTATTGTTGTCTATTTGATTTTTCATAAAATATTTGTGATAATGTGTTATTATGGTCATTAAGTCATGTGTTTACTGTTTCATATTTTCGTTTTTATACTAGCAAGATTTATTTCCGTCGATAACCATCATTGGTAGAAATTCTAGTTTGTTTTATACCTTGAGTTGGAACATAGCTGGATCCATCTATGTTCCTTGTTGTTTGTGTTGTAGCCCTAATGGGCATAGTTAGAGGGATATACATATATTTAATGAATTTGCCTGCTTTTAAGAAGGCTGTCACCGCACTTTAGTGCCTTAAATATTTAAAAAAATAAATATTAAACATTTAATGCACTGACGTCGCTTGTCTCCATAACTATTGACATTTATAATAAGGTGTAAAGAATATTGTAACGAGGCTAAAAAAAGAATCACGCACTTCTGTCAAAGTGACAGTTGTTTGAAGTTGGCACAATACTACCGAAGGATCTGGAATCACCTCCGACTTTCGAGAGACATCTCCAAAAGTCTGGAAAACGCGAGGAACTTCTCGAAAACGCGGAAAACGTCTCGAAAATTCGATAACAGCGTTGGCCAGTATAAATACGACACGCGGGAGTAACCGGAGGGTTGTTTTCCGTGCGCGTTCACAGCGATAACACAAGCGAAGGTAGCCGCGGGCGGCGGGTCAGTCCGGTCACGCGAGTGGTAGCGGCGAGAAGCCAGTGACGCCAAGCGAGCGGAGATTCGACAGCGATTGTAGAAAGTTCTTACGCGGCGAGATAAACCGAAGCGAAATTAGTAAGTGCGGAAATTGATGGAATATCTAGTGAACAGTGAAAATAGTGTTAAAGCAAATATAAAGTGTCAATTTACGAGTGATAAATTGCGAAACGGTTTAATTTAAGGAATAGTTACATTTAATAGCGATAAGTGACCTTGTACGTTAATTTTATACAATAAATCGTGTATGAAATCCCAGTTTTTTCATTATTTCCTCCTGCAGCCACGACACGCGGCAATATTTTTTATCCAAAATTGAATGAAGAAGACACCCTTCAAGTTTTGCTTCACGTGTTTTGAAGACACCATTGAAGTTGAAGTTGTAGCTCCAAGCTACAAGGCACCCTGTAGGACATTGCTGATACATTTTCAATTTAGATGGTTCAGGTATCGACGCCCATGGAAGGTTGAAACTGTCCCGTCGCGGCGGCGGGCGGCGTCTTGGACGGGAAACGGCATTAACGCAACCCAAGTTTGAACCTTAATATGCGCATGCATAAGCGGAATGAATATTCATTTCAGGAATTCAATTTGGTAGCATTGCCGCCGGGAATGTTGCGACGCTTTGTACGTCGCTACAATTAAATTAGGACGAACGTGCAATGTTGTACCGAGCCAGAGAGTCGAGCGCGGGGAAAGAATAAGCTTTTATATACAGGGTTATTTGGAAAACATTAATAACCTCGCGGGACTATACTCCTGCCTTGATTACGAGTCGAAAATGTTCAAGCTATCATGACCTAATATCAATAGTTACGGAGATATGCGACATCAAAGTTTGCAGTTTTTTTTCAATATGAAATAAGTTGGATGAACATTTTAAAGGGATAAAAAATTAAGTTAGATTAATCGAAAACGTTTTAATTAATTTTATTAATTAAACTGTCATTGTGTGAAGTAAACAACGTTGTGTTCTATTCATAGTTATTTACAATGAACTTCCACAAAGTTAATCAGGAAAATTTCGAAATATTCAAAATAAATATCGATCTCTTCGCGTCCTTGCGACGTATGGGGTCTGTCTTTAACCGTGCTGGGGAGTGACTCTGGTTGCGGTCTGTGCACATCCAGCGGGCCGTGGGCCGTGGGCCGTGGGCCGTGGGCCGTGGGCCGTGGGCCGTGGGCCGTGGGCCGTGGGCCGTGGGTCGCGTCAGTCACCCCCCCCACCAGCCGCCCGCGCAGCCCCGCCCAGCTCACCCGGGAACTGCCTGTTGTAGCGGCGGAGAAATGTTTCGTGCCAGTTCTTATTTATACAAGGAAAGTTTCCCTACTTCGGCGGACCGCCGGCGCTGGAGGGGGGACTCGAGGGAACGGACACTTTTTCAGGGAACGACGAAATTCCCGGGGCTACTTCGGAGGTATTATTATAACTCGCTTTCATCTCACGCTGTAGCGGGTACCGTGGACATGTTCCTTGTGGCTCAGGACTAGTTCAAGATACATCCGCGGGCGAAAACTTAAGTTGTTCTTTAGATATGTATCTAGCAAGGAAAAATTAGATTAATGTATATTATAGATGTCTCACAGAGACGAAACTGTATTTTTATAGGAAAGTAGGTATAAAAGTCATTTTTTGGTGTGCATAGGACTTACGACCTATCGTATGGTTGGCTTAAGTGATCACTTTACTCATATGTACCGTTCGCCATTTCCGCCCATGATAGAGTATACCATGTCTAATAATTTTTTGGAAGTTGTATATATTTGAATTGCATGCCACACTTCACATGTGTGTTGTATTCTTTAATGAGAAATCTACAACTGATTTACAGAATTTCGAAAGCAATATACTTTTTCTGTGTAATGAAATTCATCCGAATTACTAGCATTACACTAGAATACGCCAGGAAATATTATTTCCAATTTTTATTAAATTCCTTTTTTTACCAGTATTTTTCATTCAGAATATTTTTGCGTTTATTCAAATCTTTCAGAACGGTAGTGCTGATTTCTTGTCACAGAGACATCATTAATCAATTTATCTATAATATACATTATAGATTAATTGTCTATTTTCTATTATTATATAATTGTCTATTGACATCTATAATATACATTAATTGATTAATGATGTCTCTGTGACAAGAAATCCAGCTCTACCGTTTTGAAAGATTTGAACAAATTCAAAAATATTTTGAATGAAAAATTAGATTTTTTAATTTTTTGAAAAAGGACAAACACGTATGTGTGGCAAATCCATTTATGACAGAGTAAAGTACGAAGATTTTAGCAATCTTAGCGTAACTATTACAATTAAAAATGTTCGCTCCGGTGTTTTGGGCATGTTGAGCGAATGCATGAGGAAAGAATGCCAAGAACGCAAGTGTTGACGGCGCCAGAAAGAAAGGGCTACCGCGGAGGACGTGGCACGACCAGATTAACCAGATACTGGAAGATGGTCCCGTTAGAAGCAACCGTCGAGCTCCCATGCGAAAATGTATGAATGTGGATGAGGCGACATTTGTATGTCAGGACAGAAGACTGCGGTGCTCAATCCTCTCTGCTTACCTCCACGGTAAAACGGCGTGACGGTAAGTAAGTAAGTAAGCAAGCAAATGACATGATTGTTTATTTGAAAAATTTGGTAAGAACAAATTTGTTCTTGTGCAAAAAAAACTACTGGTGTAAAAATTAGATAAAAATAACAAAGGCTTTACGAGATATTTTGTAAACAAACGCAATTCCAAAATGTTGTTTTGGCTCTCCTGAAAACCTGTATTTTTTTACTTTTTCGGTTGGTTCTTTCATCCACAGATACAAACTGTATCATAGCTAGTAGAAAAAACTTTACAGGTGGATTCCTGCTTTTATAATCAGTTGAAAATGTTTAAGAAACCATGACCCAATATCATGGTTATGGAGATATGATATAAAATATTTCATACATACAGTTCGAATTTGGGTCATGGCATTTCAAGAATGTGTTGTGTACCGATAGAGCGATATGTATGCAAGAAAGATAAAAAGTTGTAACGCATTAACACGCTTGATTTAGGGCTTGTTCAGACACAGCGGGAACCGTGCCGTTTCAGAATCGCATGAAATCCGTGCGGGTCTCATTTACCTAGGTTTGTATGTGATCGTTCAGACACAACCGTGCGGTTAGTCAACCGCTGCGGTGCCCGCAACCCAACCGCTAGAAAATAGACCCGCACGGCGCCCGCACGATCCTATTACTATGGGGCCTTACGAGAGCGTTCAGTCGCGTTGCGGGCACCGCACGGTTCCATGTCACAACAGGAGCACGCGTGAATTATATTCTCTTTTCTATGGTTATGGATCGCTTTGACATTGAATTTTTTATTGATGAAGTGGAGAAAAGACCTGTAATATGGTAGAAAAGACCTGTAATAGTGTGAGGATTACTCAAATATGCCAAGAACCAAGCTTGGCAGGAGTTGGTGGAGATATTTGGAAATGGTGGAAAAAAAGAGTATTTTAGAGAAGTAGGTGTTTATTCACCAAAAATGAACTGACAGAATGATATTTATGTGTCTTGCCATGGAAGACGGCCGTTGTTAACAAAGTAATGAGCGAATATATCTCTGATATTCAAAGATGGAGAACGGCACCAGAACTGTCAAACTGACGTTTATTTTCGCGCGCACAAATCGCTTATTAACCGCGGCTGTGTGAACAGATGACACAAATCGCATGTTTTGAAACGCGATTCTGAAACTGAACGGTTCCCGCTGTGTCTGAACAAGCCCTTATGCTATCGGTTAAGTAGACCGCGCGCAGTTGTCGTTATAAATTTATCACATTAATAATAATTATATTAAAATAAATAAATATGCTCTTCACTTTTAACCAAGCAAGTCAAAAAATTCAAATACCTTGGGGTGGAATTTTCTAGCGACGGGAGGCAGGAAAGTTAAATAGATAGAAGAATCGGAGCTGCAGCCGGCGTTCTACGCTCTTTATATAGTGCGGTGATAAGAAAATCCGAGCTTAGTGTCAAGACAAAACTGTTTTCAAATCTGTGTACAGGCCCACCCTAATATATGGCCATCAAATGTGGATCCTGACGGAGAGAGTGAGAACAAGGATCCAGGCTGCCGAGATGAGTTTTCTAAGGGGGGTAGCGGGAGTTACACTCATGAAGAGAGTGAGAAGTGTTAACATAAGGCGTACACACTCAGCATGGAGCCCCTACTCCTACACGAAACATAGAAAAATTACAAATAAGGTGGCTTGGACATGCGCTAAGAATGCCAGAGGAACGAATACCAGAAAGAATCCTCTTGGCAACTGATTAAGTTGGGAGAAGCAACAAAAATGTGTATAAAAACAGATTGGGTCTAGATTGGTTGACTCATGCAGAAGCAGTGCAAGACAGGGTAATATGGAAACACTTTGGCGAGTCTTTGGGCTTCCGAATCTACTAACAAGGGGATGAAGATGATGATGATGAATTTTGACCAAAATTTATTTTCTTCACCTATTAGTTTCAGGTGATGAAAGGTATCGACAGTCATTATTATTATTAAGATGTGATTAATATTATTTCATTCCCTATCCATAAAATATTAAGTACACATTAAACAAATGTGTGTACTTTTGTATTGTTATAATTAAAAAATATACAATACCAAAGGATTCGTCAGTAGTAGTCAGGACTGTACAGTGTCGTCTTGTAGTTTAAAGCTTTTTTATTTTAAATTTTATTTATAAAACGAAAAAACATTACATTAATTATTACATTAATTATTACATTAGTGTAGAATTTTTTAAAGTATGACCAATGAAGATAACTATTTTTATATGTATACAATTTCACGTACGTATCTTCAGCCATTGCAGATCCACTTCTGGATGAAGGCCTCCCTTTCCTCTGGGCGTACTCTAAGTCCTTTTTTGTCTCGCAGGTATGATTCAAGATTAATTTTTCTTGGCTTGGATCGAGGTGAAGGCTATCAGTGTCACTACCAAAAAGCGTAAATGACAATGGGCGTGCTATATTTCAAGATGTAGAGATGAAATTTATTGAAACAAATAAGGCGAATCACATACAAAGATAAACATAAAAATATATCTGTATGCGATGCGAGTCGCCGCGTACGTGGGGGATGGCGGAAATATTCGGCGGGAAATGGGAAGGTTAAGAGGAATGACGAGGCGAGAAATGGACTGTATTGGTCGAGAAAGGGAGGGACGTTTCGACTCATCTTTATCTCTTGGCGCTCTTCCAGATGTCACCTCACGAAATACTTGGTTCACTCGGCTGGCCACCAACACGCGTTAACCCGTTGTCAGGCGGTGACGAGAGAATGATTATAGGATGCACAATTAAACACAAGACAAAAGTTTACAGGGCAGGATGCGAGAAAGTCTGTCCTGTGGCGCTTTAACAACAAGACTTGTCGAAACGAAACGTAAACTGTACTATTGAGGGTAGGATAAATTTCGATAGAGATAAATCAGTGTTGCCACGTAAACAATCGATTTCTGTGCCAACGTGATGTCAGGAATATCGAACAATATCTACATAGTATACAGTAATACGTAGAGTATAGATTTTCTTTTCCCGGTGTACAGCTTTAATCAGTTACATGATAAGATGTATAAAATATATTTAAAGGTGTGTGTGTACCAGAAAGCATTTGTTTTAAAATTGTAACTCGAAAATCTCTTTTTAAAAAGTCAAATTATAAATGAATTAATCAGTTCTACTAGTTTTATATTACAGCTGTATCGGCGATGCGGGCTATTTATAAACTGTGGATAAACCCAAGTCGACTTCCGATTCCTTGGAGTCTACGATACTCTACTATATGCGGCTAGACCGCCTAGTCTACCACTTCAAGTGCATCAGCTCTAAGTGCTTTGATACTTTTAAGGAATACGTGAATATCTACATGATGCACTTAAGTATCTGAGTTCACTCATTCACAGAGACGGAGGATTTGCAGCGGATGTTGACAATAAAATAGGTGTGGCATGGATGAAATTGAGATCCGTAACAGGAATCCTGCGTGACCCAAAAATGCCTATAAAATTTAAAGGAAAGATATACCAGATTATTGTTAGACCCGCAATAATGTTTGGCTCCGGATGCTGGACAATGTAAAACTCCTACTCTAGGCAACTCGAAACAGCAAAAATGCGAATGCTTAGATGGTCGGCAGGAGTAACACTAAAATAAAGGATTAAAATTTCACGCATTCGTGGTAGCCTGGGCGTCACGGACATATACAGTAAGGTGGAGGAACGACAGTTGAGATGGTATGCGCACATAAGACGGAGACCGCCAGACCATACGGTGAAGCAGGCATGAAGCTTCATCGACAGTCATCCAGACTCCTGGATGATTAAATGCTCCAAAATACTACAGAAAAAAGGCCTGGATGAAAGCGATACCCAGAACCGAAGAAGACACAGCCTAAGAACGAAGAGAGCCGATCCCAACAGCCTGCCTAGGCAATGAAGAAGAT